>JAPYZJ010000132.1:0-120890 GCA_030522765.1 Ophioninae sp. B BG-2022a
TCTGAATGCCTAAAGTGCATAACAATTTAGGCTTGGGCGGCATAGGCATAGTAAAGGAACGGGTGCGAGAAAAGCGCAAACAATTTTGTACAAGATAAAGATGTCGTAATTTAGATTTATTGTTATACTTACATTCACGTACAGACTTATAACATAAGATATGAAAGTCTGCGATACATTTTTTCTATAAATTAATCACCTAAAGAAGCTAAGTATGCATTTGAATAATTAAAAAGTCGCGCGCGTCCCATCGGGGGACGTCACGCGCGAGTCGTGCTCAGAGTGTTTTTTCCCTCGAAGCTTCGCTTTGCGGCCGCACATGAACGTGCTCAGTGTCCATGAATTTGTGTCACTGCCGAAGGCCCGGTCGCACAACTTCGACCGCGCTCGGATCTCTCCGCAGAATCTTCGAGCGTCGCTCGCTTACGGACAGGCTCTCCTATGATTGTGTGAACGGCGTGTACGACCCTAGAGAGGCGGTAAATTGTACACGCGATCTGGCTGCACTGGTTGCAGCGCGCGCTCTATCGCAATCAAGCGCTTCGCCGTACCGAGAGACACGTGTCGTCTCACTCACGCCTACAGGTTTCCTCGTGCCTGGGCTACTCGGAATCCCGATGCAAACTTTTCTTTTTAAGTTTACAATATTCCTCTATACAGAGAATTTGTCCTAACTCGATCTGTTTCGTGGGCCTTTAATAAATCTTCATGGTACATGAAGGGTACAGTACGGGTAAGTCGTACTCCATCGGAACGGTACGCGGTTATCTGGGGTAGGGAGATAAGAAAAAATTCTGTACCCTGATCGCATGTTTACAAAAGCTAGCTGAAGAAAATACGCGTCGCCCCATCTAGTGCGTACGTATCACATCGCAACTTTGCCGTTTTTAGCTCTGTGACGTGTCTGGTGGGTACGTCATTTTGTTTACAGTTCAGTTCTCTCATATTCCTTGCGATTGTGAGTTGCAATTTCAAAACAATTAATTATAAAAGTATATACAACACATGATCGTCTAAACTCTGGCACGAAAACAAATGGCGAACGGTTCGGATGTAATCGGTTGGGAAGGTAATTTACCAATTATTTTATCCGAAACGTCTCGCGCCTACATGATTATTGAGGGATGTGTTCTTTTGGTGTTACGCTAAGTTTCTCACTGTTGCACACAAATACACCACGAATGTCAGTTTGATAATCTTTATGCTGATCCGTGCTATTGGAACGTTAGTAGTTTATCAACTCGTTTCATGTGCTTTCCCGAAATCTGTTTAAAGTAAACACTAAATTGAAACGATTATAGGTGAAACGAAGGCACTTTCGATCGCAACAGTTATCACATTTACTTTTGACAGATCTGAGGAAACAGGCGAGGCACTTGGAAAATGAGATCGACGCCAAGTTGGTGGCTTTTAGTAAGCTCGGAGTCAATACAGGCTTGGGTCATTCGAGCACGGATACCGTTCCGCTCCTTGACGAAGATCATGTTTTTGAAAACATGGCATCAGAGATCGAATCTCTTCTGGTTAAGGTATTTTTGGGAAACATAAAATGCACAACCGAGAAGGATACTCGACTGAACAAAACAATATTTGTTCAAGCTCGTGGTGATAAACGATAAGATGAGTGAAATTCAGCCAAACGGAGCAGCTATGCTTCACACGATGCAACGTCACAAAGAGATTCTTAAGGATTACAAACTTGAGTTCAACAAAACACAGAACAATTTTACCAGCAGAAAGGACAGAGAGGATCTTCTAGGAAGTGTTAGAAAGGAAATTGAGTATGCCAAAGTTGAACATTTTCATCTGTGTGCCTAAGTCTCAGAAGTAGATTATACGTAATCGTTTGGTGCTCGAATGCGTTTTTTGTAGAAATAAAATAATGAGGTTTTTCACTTTTATTCTCATACCAACAGAATTGTTTTGGTAAATTCATTGCGTTGCCATATTTTCCGTCATTCAAAGCTTTTCCTTATTAAAATTCTTAGTTTATCAGAATGTTGAGTAACATAGCAAATAAAAGTTTATCACACTTATCTTGCGGCCTGATATTTGTTTCATTCAAGCGCCAAATGAACAAAAGTCGTAGTCTCAAATTTGCTGATATGAAAATTAATTATTTTCCTGCAGCAACTACAAGAGCGGTGGTGGACTGAACAGACGCGACATGTACATCAAAGAGAATAATCATATACACAAGTTTGTAGCATTGCGCCAAGTATCCAAATATTTGAAAAAAATTGAACTCAACTATATTAATCTCTTTTTTCACAGTTCGGATCGATTAATAAATGATCAGATAAACATAGCAATGGAAACACGGGATCATCTGATGACCCAGCGTCAAGCTTTTAAGCGTATTCAGACACGCTTCAACGACATATCCAATAGATTTCCCGCGGTCAATAGTCTCGTCCAGAGGATAAATTTGCGCAAGCGGAGAGATTCATTGATACTTGGCCTTCTCATCGGTTTCTGTACATTCCTGATGCTGTTCTATGCTTTCCACTGAATTTATTGCTAATTTGACATATTCACAAAGGAAAAACATTAAGATACTTCCATGTTTTATGCAATTTTGATTTTTTTTATTGTACATAAAAAAATCATCAATTATTCGGAATATTGATGGCTATTCTAAATATTTGTCCACACGGACTATGCAGATTCTCTTTTTCGTCGAAATTACTGTCCTCCGCAATACCGACTATTCTTTACTAATGTGATAAAGGAGTACGATTTTTTAATCCAAATGTGAAAAAAATGTACTCAATCTAGTGTTGTACAGCTCGTTCAGGGATGAAAACTTTCACCACGGTCGAGGTCTTGTTTAATTTTTCTTACGTCATGTAATATCAATTATTTTTCTAATGCCGTCGAAATATTTAATAATAAATTCTATGACGAACTTGATAAAAAAGCAAGTAAGAATGTCACGGAAGTAAATTCGGAGTCAATAAAAATCAATATTTCAGTAGCCGCTCGGCGCGAACGCTCTATCTGTTGAGTAAAACATCAACGGCGGTGCCTGAATGAACGTAAAGTGTACACTATCTACGCATTTTTTCATCTATGCTACTCGGTTATGGGGTTCGACAACAATCGATAGGACATTTGGTGCTAAATATTAGAACTAGAAAAACGGTACATTTGTCATGTCGATGTAAGAGGCAATAGCGTGGTTATTTACTACCCTATTGCCGCCTATAGGACACAACCGCATAGTATATAACCACAGATTTTCTAAACGATTCTTCACATGTCAACGTAATTTGGCAAGACAATATCAAATTGATAGACGAACGGCTGTCTTATGAAATTTGTTGAAATAAAGGAAAGAAAAGTAGATAGGAGCGTTGATCGTTTTATTGTTTTACATATTTCAAGACATCCGTGGGTATCTACAAATAGTAGGTAATTGTTGACAATTTCGAGGAAATCTTGCATCCCATTCGTGAGACTTGGCGCTCGCGAATTTCGGTAATGCGCTCATCTCCAGTATTTTTGTTTTTATGTATGTTTATATATTCACAACGGTCTTAGATACAGTCTTAGATCTAAAAATTGTGGAGTGCGGGTGGGTCCGGCAATGAAGCGGAACAGTAGTTCCCGGCTTTGCCACGTAGAGTCCTGTCTTCTAGAATGTAGACAATCAACAAAAAGTATAAATACTGAGCTGTGCCGCGGTTTTGTTAAATATAAACAATATTTTCAAGATGGAAATGAGTGAGAAAATCTACTGAGGTATTAATTATCAGAAACGACATGCTGGGGTATATAATTTCTCAGGCGGTAAATTATACTTAACAGCCAAGAGACGGTATTATCACGGGGCTGCCCCCAGTGGTAGTTCTCGAGTAGTGGCGCTGACGGCGGTTTTTACTCGCGCTCTCACTTTCTCTCATAAGCTTAAAGGTTAGGGGAATAATGGCCTCTGGCTCTCAAGCAGTGTGCTACAGGTCCGTTGAAGCTTGCGGACGCCAAAAAATCACAAAAGCAGTAGCGTCCACATTGGGCGCCGTGATCTTTTGTTGACGTCGTTTCGCAGTCTAGAAAACGGTTGACCGCTAATCGCAACGGTTACTCTTCAGCTCGCGACAACACCGAGAACAATAGAGATTAGAAAATAAAAACTCCGTTTAAAATCGACTCAATTCTGTCCGCCAAAAATAAGATTTCCCTTTACTGGAATAGCTCGAAGTACTTCTAACAAACAAACGAAAGCTCGTCGATAATCATTGAATAATGTCTAAGATAACAGGCTACGATTCTCATAGCGATGGCCCGGGTTTTGTGGGAATACGATTTTGTCAAGAATGTAACAACATGTTGTACCCGAGGGAAGACAAAGAAAATAAAGTACTCATGTATTCGGTGAGTTTCATCATAACCTATAAATATATGAGAACACAATTTAATACATGACTTTGATCACCCAAAATCTTCGTAATTTGTCAATCAATGAATTAGGTGTATAATAACAGCTGATTGCAGAATTATAGCAACAAATTTGCAAATCTTATTCGTTATTTATGAAATTCTTTTTCTCAATGCCAGGGACACCTGACACCGTCAATATTTTCTACATTTAAAAGTATTGAATAGAGTGATGTAAACATCAATAATTACTCATTATTTTATGAATTTTATGGTATCGAAACAGAAGGGTCTGCATATTTTAATAGAAAAGCTTCTTTTGAGCAGATACCGCATCTTCGATACCCAACAATTGGGGTTGCCATAGCTTTGATGAATAATGTTCAAGGCATGTATCAGGTAGCCTAATAGCTAGGAATGGAATCAACGGCAACAGCAATGAAACCTGCTGCATTTGAGCTGATAGTTTCATCTTAAATACGATTAGTTTTTTTCCAAGGAGATTGCTATTTCATAGACTGCTTCTTGTCAATGTTGAAATAGTACTCCACCTTTTATTACGTTGCATTTAAAAAGTGCAAAATGAACATGTTTGATGCCGCAAATATTTCAATAGAAAAATTTTGGTATAAACATAAAATGGATGTTAGAATATATTTTTGAAACTTTGGCTTGTATTTTGAAATACTTAACGTAGATAAGATTGGAATGTACAGCAGGAACAAAAGTTAATCAAATTAGTCCAATTAATGATCAACCAGTCCTAGAATAAAACAAAACTGTTCACACATATGCAGTGGATTGAAAAAATATTTGCGCACCTCGCTTTTTTTCAAAAAATAAAATGCTTTAGCTAATTTTTTTATTCGATAGCTTATCGTAAATGTACATATCTGTTTACAATAAAAAATGTTATCCTTTACGATTTTGGAGAAACAATAAAAAAAGCAATGCAAAATTAACAACAATATTGTGTAAACTGTATAAATACTTTTTCAACCCGGTGTAGATATATATATTGTTTTAATGTTGGATACATGATATTCGTCTTTTCTTTGCAGTGTCGAAATTGTGATTTCAAACAACTGGCAGACAGCAATTGTATCTATGTGAACAAAATTATGCACGAAATCGAGTAAGTGATGTACATCCAATTTGAAAACGCTTATATTTTACAAAACTATCTATTTAAAAAAAAAGTAAGAAAATGATGTCCTAAATTAGGTATACTGTATTAAAAAAGAAATGTTTTTTTAATTACATGCCGTTTGGATAGCGAATGCAGTCAATTTTATGAGTTCAATTATAATTGGAACATTAACGTTGTGTGATAATTCGTGAGTTCGTAAACAAAAATACTTCTTTTTTCACGAATTCCGCAGTGAATTGACGCACATCGTGGCTGACGTTATATCGGACCCGACCTTACCAAGGACGGAGGATCATCCTTGTCCCAAATGCAATCATAGGGAGTCAGTATTTTTCCAAGCACAAACGAGAAGAGCCGAGGAGGAGATGAGACTGTATTACGTTTGTACAAATCAGCTATGTTGTCACAGATGGACGGAATAAGTACAGAAGCAACTTATTTTTGTAAATTTATTTAACTGATACGATCCGTGTGACTGAGGAAATAAACTTTTGTGAAATACGAGCATTCCGTAACAACTAATTAATACCGGATCCCAAAAACGGCGTTTCGATCATCGAAAAACATTTTCTATTCTCGATTTTAAAAACGTTATTCCGCTGAAGGTTTTTTTCGTCGGGAAATGAAATCGATGGTTTCGTACATTCAGGGGAAAAAGATGGGAAGTCATGACAATGTATACATTTTTATTGAATTTATTGTTCGAAGCTATTTTTTTTTGTTACAAAATTTAGTGAAACAGCATCATTCCATAGTCGCTGTTACAATAAGTCAAATTTCTCGCTATAAACGCGGTAGAAGGAATAGCGCAGTAACAGGAAGATACGTTACAGGTACAGACCGCGTACGTATCTACGAGAAATAAAAGTGGACAACGAAAGACCAAAAAAATAAAGATTGACAATCGCCCATATCCGTTATAGATTTACTATAACTCGAAAAAAACATGTTCCCGAACCGAAAGAGATAAGACTGTATAAAAACTACTTGTCCGTCTTAGACTCACAAATCACTCATTTACTTTTTAAATTTTATAGTATAATAATTATGATAAAACGCTAATATATATATATATGTATGTGTATATATATATATATTTATTTATTTGTTTATTACACATATCGCTTAATCCGCGAGCGATATTGCCCGATGAGATCAAGCTTATATATATTCAATATTGTTCATATTATAATTATTTAACTAATGTGTAACGCTAGTTAGCTAGAGCTAAAAAAGAAAAACCGCCACCCAACGAGACACACCGTTGATACTTCAATGTTCATGTTTGATCGAGGATCGGCGCTATCACGCTATCCGATCGCTCGGCTTTATCTGTCCAACGAGGCTTTCACGTTTTCTCACTTCGTACAATTTTTCGACGTTCCATCCCTCCCCCATTCTTTCGGTCGAGCCTACCGAAAATTGGCGGCTGTTATCGGGCAGTTCCTGATTTGTTCGGATTTTTTTCTGCTACTTGGCTGATAACAACACTAAAGTCATCGTTGTCACCGAGTCTTGACAAACGCAATGAACACCGGTATTGCCAGTGGCAAAAAAAAGAAGCGAAAGAATTACTCGTGAACTCCTGTACCGATTATCCCCAATTTATAAACGATTCGCCGGGATGAACGATCGAATTACACCGAGGGACATCGACACTCTCCGCTTGACGAATATGTACAAGTTAGCGATGATTTGTTTCGCGTTCTTTCTTGTTTTCGTTCTCAATTCTTTCGTTCACCCTTGCTAAGTTTCTATACAATTTACATTATGCGTGCACGAACTTTCAATTTTGAATTAAAGAAACTAAGAGAAAACAAAAAAAGAGAATTAATTAAACAAAAGAAAAAACAAGCAAAAAAACAAAGAAACGCAATGTAAGAAGCAGTGTTGAGATTGAACAATGGATCTGGCGCGTAACGAGGTCAAATCAAAGGCCGGTGTCTCATTAAGTGTGGATTCGCTAAATGTATATGTCCATCGATCGTATAATCTATCCGTACGCTCACAACCGTTCAGATACATAATAATAATGTTAACATATTTAATATGGGACGTGCGAAAAAAAAATAAACCAACTCTTCGCGAGAAAAAAAAGGAATTACGGCTTTTCGTTTTCCTCTCCGGGGTTGTCAAGATTATTGCAAGGTAACATCGGGTTTACATACGTGCGTGAACGTAACGGGGCGATTTGGCTGTACCTTGAATCCGAGTTTCCCGAAACTGTCAATGTTATCCCCGGACACTTTTTTTCACCTAATTTTTTTTTAACTCGAGACAAAATATTATTCCAGATTAATGTTTCTTTTTTGTTCTTTTCCTCTAAGTAATCTGTCTTTTGTTCAAGATATTGAATATTTTTCTTTTTGCGAAAATCGCGTATAAAAATAATACGATTGCCAAATAATGCACAACGTTTCTCTCGTTACTCCCCCCTCAGTCTACATCCGCGCTTAGTCTTACGGATATCGATTATCATTACTCTTGTTATTCTTTCCGTCGAGCGTTTGTTCATATTTATTTTTTTCGTTTTGCTTACGCAGAGATCGCCTGAACGTGCTTTGTTTCGTTTTATTTAAATCGTAACGGTACCGCGTTAATCACCGCACGATACGATACACCGAGACATCATTCGGAACGACATGTGTAAAAACAAACTCCCGTTTATGTAAGTCCATATTAAATATATTTTACAATAATATTATCATTGTACATGAACAATGGTACGCTGCTCTACACCTTGTTTTGTTATCGCTGGCCAACCAACGCAACTCTACGGTCTTTTCCGTTTTTCCCAATGTGTATTGCGCCAAATTTTTTTGCGGCTTTGGATCGCACGATTTAAACGAGAAGTTGGGTGTATAATCATTTCACTTTCGCGTATAATTAGTACTGTAACGAACGCTCGCGTTTGGGTGGAACTGAAGATTGTTTTTTTTGCTTTGCTCAACCTTTTCTTTTTTTTGTTTTTTTTTAGCTTCTCGAAAACTCGATGGTGTGACACGAATGCGCTGATTAGTTCGACGATCAACAATAAGGTGTCAATTAGTTAAAATAGACGTGAGGGCTGGATTGAGGACCTCTCGATGTGTGCGCCGCGCCTTGGTATCTGCTATAACGGAGAACAGAAAGCAAGGTTTTACAAATCAAGATTTCGCTTTTCTAAAAATTATCGTACAGTTTATCGAAAGTTTCAGGATAATCTCTATAATAAAAAGTTACAATAATGACGATTTGTTATCAATAGAAGATCGTTTTGTTTCATTTATCGCTTAGATTTTGCAAGAGATGCTAATTACTTAGCAACTAGCATTACGCGCCCCCGGATTTTTAGTTCGTGTTAGAAATTGATTTTACAGCTTTCCTGGTACGTGTAAAAACAGGTACACGTTTAACATTCAATAAGGACTATCCGAGAAAAACGCGCCCTTGCGCTAGTGTTTCGTGTCTTAGGATTAGTATTGTTTGGGTCAATATGAACATTAACGTGATTTCGAAGAATGTAATTTGGCGATTATCCTGAGAGAACAAAGAGGACAGAACACGTGTAGAGAAAAGGTAGGAAAATGCAGTTCGTTCAAAAACAATATTAGCACCTTTACTTCGAGACTCGTGTACTCTCCACTGTTACATTCTGTCGACACATCCTTCGTCATACACAATCACGTATAAATTTCGAGTAATCATTTACGAATTATATAAACATGAATTTGTTTGAATCTATCGAAAGAAAAAGTGAGACCAAAAAAAAAGTACAGATATTTTCGTCTTTCCAAAGGGGATGCTCACAGCGATTTCGAAATAGAGTGTAAATATTGAAAATCATGTAGAGCGTGCGACTTACGCGGGGTGAGCAGTAAGAGGAAGGTTATTCCTTTTTTTCCTCGACAGGAGTGCTGGTAGTGGAGGGATTTTGTGTCTCCGAGGTTGTCGTTGACGTTGTTACCGGTGTTGCGGCTTCATTTTTCGTTTCCGTCGCGTCTTGACTGGAATCGGAGCTGTCCTTAGCTTCGTCATCTTTCTTGTCGCCGCTCGCGCTCTTGCTCTCCTCCGCCGAATTTTCGGATTCTTCCGTTGACTTTTCGTCCTTTGAATTCGCGTCGGTTGACTTTTCGACGTTTGTATCGTTACCGTCCGTTTCCTCGGCGCTCTTCTCCTCGCTCTCCGTCGCTTTTGATTCCTTCACGTTCTTGAGCTCGTCCACTTCCATTTTCGACGTTTCATCCTCGGACTGTCCCTTCTCGTTCTTGTTGTTCGATGCCTCTTCGTCTGTGTTGTTCTCGTTGTTTTTCTCCTGTCTCTTTGGACGTCCACGTCCACGTCCGGTTCCTTTCGTCGCAGGCTCGCGTTTCTCCTTCTTTGGGGGTGATGGCGCTGGTGTCGGCGCGGCTAGGCCTCGCGCCGAACTACGCGTACGCCTTCTACCTTCGATCTCACCCACGACAGATGCGTTTAGGTTCTGTTGAAAATTATTCCTCGATTAACATTCGTACGAGTGTTTAAATGTTTGTATCGTCCCCACGTATCCTAAGTAGATGGGGAATTGATTGTTACGTGTCAAACGTTTATTTTTTCTTCCTTTCGGCTCGAGGAGCAATGAGACACAGCTGGCGCTTCAAACCCCCTCGTTTACTCAACCCGTGCTCTCTTCGACGTCGATCGACGAGACACAGAATCAACATATGCCCGGTCAGTCGTACAAGTTACGTATAAAATGAAAAGCCCGAATTGTGTTACGTTCTTGAAGAATGCAGAGTTACGGCCTACTTGCTTAATATTCTAACAAAAGGTTCGATATATAGAAGAAAAATATTGTCTCTTTTTTCTTGGTTTCCCTCCGAAATTTACTCACATATATTCTATCTTTTATATTATTCTATAATATTGTAATATCGTTATTAATACTCTAATACTCTTAAATTTACTTTTCTATATATATACCCTCTCCCAAGATGCTCTTATATCGAAACAGCACCAGAATTATAGAACATAAATTATAATAATATCAATTCCTATATTATTTTCTTAACGCAGACATTGAAGATGAGGAAAAGAACATAGAGGGCTTGGGATTCGAAACTTCGAGTTCCGAAATTTATTATTCTTCAGGTAGTCTCTGTGAGAATCGTGTGACTATGATAATCTGGTATAAGGTGATTAAACGGAGATGCGTTTTCTCACATTTTGCATAATCCGTGAACCAAAGTAAAGTTACTGAGTTTCGTTTTCAACAAAACAGAGAAAAAGCTTCGATCTTTCAAAAGTAAAAACTGCGATCGGATATAAATTTTTTGCTGCCGTCATAAACACTTTCCAAATAGAAATTGAGGGGATAATGAAAGCACGAAATATTCATCACTGCATCGAACAGCGCAAGCTGAAAGCTTCGTGGTTCAAAGCATTAAAAGTTGACTGGTCTAACGGGAAAAGCGATATTTGTTCTCCAGCTGTATTCGAAAGTGGCGCGAATGTACGTTATTGGTCGTCAAACCGGAATGTTCGGATCCGACCAATCGTCCCCTACTTCCGCATTGGTTATCATTGGGATGTATACAGGCAAGTACCGTGTATCCGCTTTTTCGACCTTCCACGCATTTCCGCGCCCGTGAGCCCTTACGCGACGTCGCGCTACTTCTCCCCCCACCATGCATCCCTTTAGCTCCCGCCACCCGGCGGCGAACCAGGAAAACAGCCGGCTCGCCCGACGCGACGCGCATTCGTACAAGCGTATACCTGAGCTGGTGGTGGTAGCCATAAAATTGGCGGGGAAGCAACGCCGGAGTAAAAAAGAATTCTCTAGGGGCTGCTGGCCTAAGCCTAACCTTGAACATAGCTGCCTCCTTCTTTTTCTTTCTCTTTCCAATTTTCACCGTATTATCGTTTTCTCGACACAAGTATTCCGTTATAATCGATAATGAGAATCTACATATTCGGGTAATCTTAGCTATCAACAAATGTATTTGTTTGGGTTTGGTGTATGTTTGCGTGTTTTCTTTACCTTCATATTAGCGTCGCTACTCGGTGCAGTCTTCTCGAGGGATGCGAGCCTTTTTGTTGTGCCCCGTTTGTTTTTCGTCGGTGTTGGCTTTTCCTCCGTTGATTGGTCCTGAGGAATTCATACGTGTCTGTGAGTGAGACGGAATGGAAAAAAAAGTAGGGAGAGAAAGAGCGCGGGAGAGAGCCAACGAACAGAACAAACATTAAAGGGGGGAGGGGGAGGGGAGTAGAGAGAGAGAAAAAAGCCCATGCACATAAAATTGACAACGCGGTTGTATCTGCGTGTAACGTACAGCGTGTACAAACGTGATCTTGGCTTTTCGCATTTCTGGGTCATTAAAAAAGGCGACTTAACTGCGGCAAATAGCGGTTGAAAAATAATTACGTCAGAAATGATATAACGATATTGATAAGAGGAATAATAACGACGCGTCTGTTGTTACATTCGAACGAATTGAAAAATCTTCCGATCGCTGACTGCGGCGTGGGGAAGAAGTTTGTATTGCGATACAAAACGAGAATGAGAACGAAAGAAAAAAAATGGCAATGCGTCGTTTAGTGGCAACGATAATTGCGGGAGTCGACGCGATAAGAGGATATCAAGGACCATTGAACCGCGTCAAAACTCATTTTGTTTTGATTTTCCCGCGTCTCGATGCGAGGTCACGGAAGGAATAAATTGGTCGACTGGTCGGTAAGGTTGCAATTCGAGAAACGTACGTGAGCTTTTTTTTCTGGAATGTAACAACAGTGTGTAAACAAATGGGGAATAAAAGCGGAGCGACGAGAACTCGTAGCCTCGCAGGGGACTGGCAAGATTTCCCGCCTTTTTGAAACGATTGCCCGGCGTGGTGCTCCGCGGCCGCCGCAACGAGTCTCTCTCGTCAGCCGACGCACGCACAAATGCAGAAAACGAGAAAAAAACGCGCGCACATACACTCACACGCACGACATATGCACCACTTTGCCAATGAAGGACGTGCCGTACGGCGCAGCTTTGAAAAAATTGCCGAATCCGAAATGCTCTTGAGACGTGAACGTCGATATGTACGTATACGTGTGCGTGAGTTTACCTGCGCATACACGACTAAACAAGCTGCTTTTTTTCACGACGTAAAAAAAAACGAAACGTTGAAATGATTTTATTTTTGTGCACTTCGATAAGCCCGATAACGTGAGTAAACACGAAGTTCGACGTTCAAACGATAGATCGCGAATATATTTGCTTGTATTCTTCGGAACACGTATAGCGTCACGCTTACCGTATCTCCGACGAGTGAATGATATAAACCGAGACACGCCGCGAGAGGAGCACACGGGCATGAAAACTCGGCTTGACGAAGTGAGGCTCAACGGAAGGGGGAGGGGGAGGACGAAGAGGGAGAGAGCACGGTTCGTTTTTTTGCTTTTATTTCCAACCCGATAGCTTTTTTTGCCATACCTTGGACGAATCCTCGACGCTCTTGTCGTTCTTTGTGTCTGCCTTGATATCGGACATTTCTTCGAGCTTTTAGTTACACGAAAACACCGAAATGAACGTTCTTTATTAAAGAGAAATTCGCGCTATGCAACCGGGCCCCGCACACACTGTTTATACGGCTGAGGAAAGATGGCGGTTAAGCGTGGGTCACGTGACATCGTCAAAAACGCGGAGCGGGAGTTCGAACGCGCCACCTCGCAACGTTCGGCCCAAGCTTCGGTGAGAACAAGACAGAGACGAAACTGCGTGCGCTACCACCGAATAGTGGCGGGAAAATTCAACGTGGATACTCGTGAAAAACCGAGCAGTTTCGTCGATCTTCTTTTTTAGGCTCGTGCCGCGCGCTTTACACCTAATATTTTTACTCGCTCATTCACCCGTTCAACGTGCGGATTCTTACGCGAGACATCTTGCAGTACGCGTCTGAAACCTGTCCCTTTGATGACCAATTTTGATTCGACGTTTTCTTGTACCTTCCGGACCGAATTCGCAGTTTTGGTTTCGATGCTCTCCGTTCCCATTGTTCATTGTATACCATGTGGATTGTATGATCAATTATGAACGCTACTTAAGGATTCAATTTATACCAATTGAAATGTGTCGTTTCGCAAAACGTTGGTTGTATTCGTCCCGAACGTACGAGTCGCTTGTATGCAAAACAGTCTTGTATGCAATACTATTATAGCGCAATTCTGATCACGCACGATAGTTGGGGTACTATTTGTTACTATACCAGGTTTCGTATAATCACCCTAAAGCAACCAATCACAACACCGGACATTTTGAACGAGTGTCTGATAAGTTTGCAATTTTCGCAGCTTAAAGCCAAGTCCATAAAGCTGAAATTGCGCAGGGAATCTGAAAAAGAAAAACGTATGAGCCGCGTTTTCATGAGCAGGGGGTTTCAGAGGCCGATAGGGATTCGTCGCAGTCTCACCTGTGGTAAAAATGGAGACCTCTCGTTGACGGTCGCAATCATCGACAAATCGCCATAAATTTCTTCACACGGTTGACTTTAATGGTAAATGGTAATACATAAATCGCGTCATTTTTTTTACGAGCCTCTGTACAAACGGTCGTATTCACTTTACTGAAAATCTATCGGCATCGAAGATTTCCGATCACCCAGACTCGCAAGTGTGTAAATAAAAATATGTTATTGATCGTTCGATTAATGCTGGTTTTATAAAAATAATGATTCGCACGTTCATTCGCGATCAGTCGTGACTGCCGTCTCAATGCGTCGGCATTCGTCTAAACCAAAATCTTGCTCTGAAATCGTCGCTGCACGTCAAAAAAGCTGGTGCCGTTGGCGAATGAACGATCAGTCGGACCGGACCGTTGTGCCCCAACGACAGTAATTGCTTACGAGACGCGTTGCGCGAATTCCACGCGCACAACGAAGTCGTCGCCTCGTCCGGAAACATCACGTAATCTTCAGTGTGATTGAAAATTGCTTGTGCTTTGTGCTCTTGCTTGCCTGAAAGTAAATCCAAATATCTTGTTTAGAGACACGGTATTCAGTAAACGTAATTGTATGCAGCAAACGTAAGTGATTAAGAAATTTCATGGATCACATTCGCTCCAGTTGGGAGGTTTTCATTTGTTTTCTCTGCGATTATTATGCCCTAAAAGGGAGTAATGATTTGACCATTTGCACTTGGCTAGGTAGATTAAAAGTTCAAGATTCGAGGAATTGATTATACAGGGTGTCCCAATTAAGAATGTCATCCTTGAAATTGGAAGTTGGGGGTGAAATTCTGGGGCGATTGATGCAAGCATGTATGGTTCCCGGATCAACCACTCAAGTGTTATTACTTTTTAAAGGCAGCCAATCAGGCGCGCCCTTTTAGCGGGCTTCGCCTGGAAATAATTCTTATATTTAGACGTTTAGTGTCATATCGCAGGTACATGATGATGTATTTTTATACCTAGAAGACAAATCCACAATTTAATTCGCATTGAACTCTCCATTTCTAGGGAAATATGTCGAAAAAATATTCTAGAAAGGTTTTTCGCATTTTCCCAGTCTAATTTCGCACTTTCAGCAAAAAATCGGGCATATCCGTCGTAATCAGCGGAAAATGTCCGCATAAATAGACCCTTTGAAGAGTTTAAAAACGGAAAAAAATTTGTTTCGACTTCCCTGGCCACTTTTCCAGAATCTCAAAAATCACGAAATTTCAAAAGCTCGTGGGAGGAGCTTCATATTTGCTATGAAGATTTATTTGGTGGGTTCCGAAAAGCTTTTTGCCTGACTTAAATAATCGCGTTGGATTCAGATCGATATCTCTTATAGTTTTCCCAGAAAGTACACTTGAAAAACCGCAAAAAAAGAGGCAAAGGGGAATGTATGGAAAAATTGGCAAAAATCGATGCCCCAACTTTGAAATTCTGCCAAAAATCGAAAAATCATCGGATTTTTATGATTAAAAAGGCATTTTGAAGAGAAAATCACAACGAAGAGATTGAGCACAGAGTGGAGTGCCAAATCCTAAAGGAAAAAAAGTTATCGATCACTTAGTGGAAAAACTTTTTTCCCCCAAAAATCGAAAATTTTTTTGGATTTTTAATATTTTTTATAGGTCGATTTCGATGTAATTTGATCCCCTGAGCACGAATCCACTATTAATTTTCCCCAAAAACCCAACATTTTCATGAAAAAATCGTGAAAAATCCTGTTTTTAGAAGTTTTTTACGATTTTTTCATGAAAAATTTGGGTTTCGGGAGAAATTAATGGTAGATTCGTGCTCAGGGGATCGAATTACATCAAAATAGTCCATTTAGAAAAATATTAAAAATTCACATTTTTTTGCGATTTTTGAGGAAAAACAGTTTTTTTACTCAATCATCGATAACTTTTTTGCTTTAGGTTTTGGCACTCCAGTCTGTGCTCAATCTCTTCGTTATCAGTTTTTTTTTAAATGCTTTTTAATCATTAAAATCCCATGATTTTCCGATTGTTGGCAGAATTTCAAAGTTGGGGCACCGATTTTTGCAAATTTTTCCCTTTGCCTCTTTTTTTGCGATTTTTCAAGTGGACTTTTCGGGAAAACTATACGAGATATCGATATGAATCCAACGCCATTATTTAAGTCACGCAAAAAACTTTTCCAAACGCACCGAATAAATTTTCATAGCAAATATGAAGCTCATCCCACGACCTTTTGAAATTTCGTGATTTTTGAGATTTTGGAAAAGTGGCCAGGGAAGTCGAAAAAATTTTTCTTACGTTTTTAAACTCTTCAAAGGGTCTATTTAGGTAGAAATTTTCCGCTGATTACGAATATGCCCGAGTTTTTGCCGAAAGTGCAAAATTAGACGGGGTAAATGCGAAAAACCTTTCTAGAATATTTTTTTCGACATTTCTCCCTAGAAATGGAGGTTTATCCGGGAACCGTACATGCTCGTATCAATCGCTTCAGAATTTCACTCCCAACCTCCCATTTCAGGATGACATTCTTACGTGGGATACCCTGTATTGTGACACTTTGGATTGGACCAATGCTCACCATCCTAATTCAACTCCAGAACTTGAAGGTCAAAGATGAAAAAGAACATTAAGAAAAACTTCATAATATTCTAATCGAATAGTATTTTAAGATTCGTGGGAACAATCACAAAACGCCAAGATAGCAAACTCGAAGCCCAATGCTCATGCATAAAGAAAAAGTATTCGTTCCCAACTACCATCCAAAACTCACCAGTCGTTCCTGCGCCCGTGTATGCTATCAAGCATCGGCTCGTCGACAATTCCCACAATTTTATCAGAGAATCTTTTCCCGATGACAATAAATACTGAAAAATTAAAGAAAACTTTGAAAAGAGAACAATTCTACAACATTATCACAATAGTTGTTTTTTCCCTTGAAACATTTGTTGGCCATTTTTTGGTCAGCTCACTATAGGCTGTTTTATGAAGCCATTGGATAATTTTGTTGGCCATTTTTCTTTTCAATTCATAAGGGATGGTTGAACCATACAGAGAACGAGTTGATTAGAGCATAAATTATAAAAAAATTGTAGACTTAATTGAAATCCGATTGTTTTCGCATAATACACATAAAAAATACTACAAATGATCTTATCAAGATTTTCTAAACCTAGAATTTTCATTCCTTGACTTAATTTTGGCAAAATTTGACAAGTCCATTTATAATGTAAATACACTATATTAGAGAAGTTAAAAATATTTAACTGTTATTATTCATATTACAATGCACGTATGCATGATTTATTAAAAAATCAATATTTATATTGATTCGTTCGAACTTTTCTAATCCTTAACATTTACAATAAGAACCACTTTGGTTTTCTGTTTCAAAATCAATTGAAAATATTGAGAATACACGTCTTTTCTTGCTCATATGAAACAATAAACTAATTGTAAATTTTCATCGGTTAATTAATTACTAGAGCTGATTTTTCATCGTTAGAGTTCTGGTTTTATATTGTGGGCTACCACAGCGATGCTACCAATATCTCTTAATACCTATTGTGAAATGTTCTCTGGTGAATCATCGTACCTTTCCGTTTCTCGTGAATGTAACCGAGCATACCTCATAGCCATCATGCGCTTGGACAAAAGTATTGATACATTTGTGTGAGACACCATCCCACAATTTTATACTGCCATCTTTGCCTGCTGATGCATAAGTCTTAGCATCCAGAGCGTACTTGATGCTCGTTATACCAGCGGTATGTTGATGACTCGGAATGCTACATACAAAGCATTGAGCAGTGTTTACATTGTAGAGACGTACGACCGGATGGTTCGTGCCGACGACAAGATAATCGCCGCTTGGATGGAAGGACAAGCAGCGTATCTGATCAGCATCGGTTATCGTACGGAATGCCTTTTTTACGCTAGCTTTGCTGAAGTCGAATAGTTTAACGGTAAAGTCACGACTACCAGAGACGAGTATTGGTTCTCTGGGATGAAATTCAAGACAGGTCACTTCCTCAAGATGGTCATAAAGCGTACGTATGACGGGATGACCGCCGCCTTGATCGCCGGGTGCCATTTCATCGGGTGCCGACTTTGCCAACATTCTGTCCACGTCTAGGATCTTTATGGAAGCATCCACGGAACCTGTCGCGATTAATTGTCCATCCGTGGAGAAAGCCCCTGCTCTACAATTTCCCTTGTGCGATGTAACATATGCGGTCTCATACTGCGCTGGCTCAGGTGCTTGCGTCTGCGCCTCTGTCTCAAATTCAAGGTCCAATCCAGGTCCTAGCGTATTGTCGTAATTTATGAAGTTTGGCGTGTTCTGCTGATTGTTCTCCTTCTTCGTTCTGTCTGGCTCGTGGGCCATGCCAAGGAGCATCAGATACAAGAGACGATCGGACGGCGGACATGGTGGCTCTGGTTGGGTCAGCGTAGACAGTTGAACCGCCAGTGTTTGATGGCCGTCGTAGAACAGTTGACTAAGAATTAAATTATTATTTTCTGATTTATTTGTAGGTTAACTTTTTTGCCAAAAAGGCTGGTCTGCGAAAAGGTATGTTGGTACAACTTCGGGACAGAAATATATCGAGTATTTCTTTTAATTTGTTAATGGAAAAATACAAATAGCAGGTCGCCATGTAGATTATGGTCATTATAGTGATTGATCTGAATGTCAAATCGTTCAAATTTTAACAATTCATCCAAAAAATTGTTAGTATTGTGAAATAATGTTTTCCAAACACTTTTGAAAGCAGCATTTTTTCGGTGTTGAACATCATAATTTTTATGGATATGTGATTATCGAGAGCCTGTACATAGTATGATGATTCGGTGAATGTATATTTATATTCCTGTCCTTGTACTTGAATAATACAATAAATATGTAGGAAAATTATACGAAAAACAATATTTATTTGAACCTGATAATCAGTCTGTACAGGAGCTCGCGGCTCTTGATAATATTTTTTGGATCAGCCTCGGGTTCCTTCATCCCGCTGCTGTTCACTTCTGAGCTTCTCGACGGGGACTGAATTTTGACGGCTGTAACTTGTACTTTTTCTATACGACAAACAAATAACGCCCATCAATCGATGAGGTCGAGAAAAAAGACCGGCCGCACTGTTTGGCCAAAACGCAGGAAAAAAATACTCGAGGTTATGTGGCACTGTTGTGATACTTGCGACGGCAACGATTGCTCGCGTGTGTATACGTGCGTACGGATGGTACGTGTTATACGTATTTCAGCTTTTAATTGCGTCGCGTATGAAGTGTTTGATTCTTTCGCATAGGATATTGTGATTGGTTGGATGTATACTATCTGAACGGTAATCACCAATTATAATTGATTTTTACGAACCACCTAACTTTGTTCAGCTCGTGGGTCACATAAGTGAACTTTGATTGGCCATTGGCTTTCATACAAAATCCTTATAGACCACGTGACTCTGTGAAGTCACGTGGCCCATGCGGATTTTAGTCCAAAAATATAGAGAAAAATGTCAGAATGGCGGAAACTACAACAGATGAAGTTGTACTTCAACAATCGGAGGAAATAATATTGAGTCAAGCGAGATATTCGAACGAGGATCGTAAAAAGCACATTTTGAAAAAACGAACGGCCTTCTGCTTTCCAAAGAGAAGGAAAGACATCTACGTTACTAATAGAACCAACTTTAAGGTAAAGCAACTCGCTGTATACTGGATGGAGAATTTCGGCCAGTTCCGTCACTTTTTATTATCGTTTTGATTCTGATGTTGATGCAAAAGAAGACAAATTTCCATGATTGATCGAGAATAACTAAATATTATCATCCTCATCACTTTTTACTTGGAACAAACCGTTGTTCTAACCCGACCAAAACATGTCCATACTACCTTTGGAAATCGCCACTATTTGTAACGTGCAGCTTCTTTGTAACGTTCAGCTACAATATGGATTTATTATTTCCGATATATACGCGATAAAATGGAGGAATTCATATAAAAAGATCATTGTGCTTTTCATCTTCAGGCTCAACTGAACAAATGTGAAAAGCTTTTGGATTCTGGGGAAACGGAGATCATCGTTCATGGGTTGGGAGCCGCTATAACCAGGGCTTGCAGCTTGGCGCTGCAGTTGAGAAACAATCATCACGGAACTCTGGACCTTGATATTAACACTGCTACAGTGGATTTAATTGGTCAGTTGACAACATCGATTCGATTGATTGTTAAATAATACCGTTCTTATCATACTTATGCGTTTCATACTTCGATTAGCAAAACAGAAAGGCTGTAATAGTTATTGACTTTTGTTTCCAATAATTCATCAAAGACAAATAAAGTAATCTTGTAATGTAGGAAACAAGGGGGAATTTTTTTCAGCAAGATTAGTTGTGTCATGGTGCGTGCACGATTGTTTTGTACATTTGTGTATTTAGCTTGACACCAGATAATTGAATGTGACCATGAATTATCGGTAGTATGCTAACAGAACATACAGTTCTTGGGGTTAAACATAATTTTACATAAAAAATAAGTTAATATCATCACGTCATAAAAGTTATCAGTAAAATCGAGAAATTCTTGCGCTTACAAGATTGGCAAAAAGTTTATCGACATTCACATAAAATATAGCCTCATTATTGATTCTACCAATAGACTAGAATTTTTCTTCATTTTCGTATCAAAAAGCCTCAATGCAAGTTTCTTTCTATTATCATTCTTACAAATATACAATCCTGTGAGGAATTCCCATATTTCCATTGGAAAATATCAAAATTTGATCGCTGTTACAGTCTCTTTTTTCAAATTCATTGAAACCGTTGTAAATTATAAAAAATTTGATCTATCGGTGTACAGACGATCTGCAGCCTCTCGACGACGATGGCGACTACGAAGTGAATAATCGACAGAATTCGTCGATACATATACGAGTGTATCGGACAGTATCGATAGGAACTCTGAAATATGCAAAATGAAAAGGAGTAAAGAAACAACAAATCCCAAACGTCCAACGTGGATAACCACTTTCCATCGGTTCCGGATCGCGACTAGCCGCTAAAGTTAAGAAAAGTATATTAATCGAAGAGAAAGAGCGAGAAAAAGAAAAGATGATATTTTCACTAAACGAGTTGGTGCACTGGCTAGGATTGACGATTTTTGAAATTTGGGTAAACCTTGTATCCCTCACGATATTCACCGTGTTAATGGCTCTCAAACTGGACGAACACTATTTTCTCGGTTATTCGGGTTGGTGGGTAGTATTCTCGCCTCTCTTCATAGCCGACGGTTTAAATACGTATTTCTGCGCTATTATATTCATGCGGATGCACATGGAAGGAATGATCAAAGTCGCCATACTCCGAGGACTCTGGAGTCTCATATCTCTCTTGATGATTTTCGTGTTCAAATATTTATTGTGCAAAAAATTATCGGGCCAGAGCAGTCTCGAGTATTCGGAGGTTCTCAGTCCCGTGTTTATACTACTGCAATTGGTTGCGGTTAGAGCATGTCAGTTGAACTGACCTACAGAGGATCGTGTAGAGATATGGGTGCTCAATAATATTCCCACTCTCGTTGTTGCCTCGCCACCACTCGCAGTTTATATGAACACGGAGTTCGTCATTACGTAATTTACAAAAATCATCACCAGTCCACAGAAAACTTGAGCGAGCTCATTGTAAAATATATCCATCTTCATTCGCGTTTATATTTTTTCAAACGATCTTATTCTATTGCTCGTTTCTCGTCGATAGCTTTACAAAGATTTTTCTAATTCCATTCGCCGTTCGTTAGAAAAGAATATGTACGTACATATCCCCTATAATATTAAATACAAATTCAGTTTAAACGTTGGTGTACATTGAGTGTGCAATTTGTGTATATACGTTTCTGAGGGAATGAACAAAGTTTCTTACGATTGTGTGCCAAGAGCTGTAGTATCCTATTTTTGATCCGTTCGACATTGGTTACGTCGAATCGAATAAAGAAATAATTTTTCAATTAGAAAATTGAAAATGGCGTTTCAGTGTTTCTCTTTTTATTTATAGGCCGAAGTATCACAAAACCATTAATCAGTACTTCTGAATTCAATCCATATAAGAAAACTTATATAATTTTTGTTTTTGTATGACCTAAACGGGATTCAATTTTTTTTCAACGACCAAACAATAAAACTCATCGCTATCGATGGTTTCCGGATTTATATACGCGACTGAGGACGAGATTGGGCAGAAAAAATTACCGGTGGAGCGCTATCAACCAAAGCGATGATGTAATTGATTTACGTCTAAATATAGCATATGAAGGACCTTGTCGCTCTATCGGTGCTTGACTTCTGAAGGAGCGATTTAAGCGCGGCATATTATAAATATAACGCTTGAAACCTTTTAACAATAAACGCCAATTGGATCATTTAAACCTTATACTTTGCTAACTAAGAGGGAAAATGCGTGATATTTCGAAGAAAAGTGGGCAATGCTCATATATAGGAAACAATATGTTATACATATGTTACAATAAAAACATTTTTATTATCATAAAATTATGAGGTACATCGTATTTGTGTACATTTGCATAAATGTCTTTTTCGTGGATTTTCAAAACTATTCACGCAAAGCATTGCATCGGATCCAGGAACTGATTTTCATTAATCTTCGCTATTAATTTCAAGAGCAAGGTTTTTGGAAAAAAAACGAACAAAGAATTGTCTGAAGCACCGATATCGCCTATCTTCTTGTGTACATATCAAAACATAAAACATCCTTACCGATTTTAATTTTTTGAGTTAATAAACTTTTAAATTGATATCTCTTTGGTATTTCAATAATCCGTAAATTGTTATGTTTCGGTGAAAATACTTCAGCAGACTACACGAGTTCGAGTTTAAAATTGCGTGAATACCGCCCTGCTGAACATGAAATGCTGTAGGAAAAAAATGAAGCCAAGCCAGCGATATTCTTTTCCTCAAATAAAAATCAATTCGCCTCGGCACCTTCCGTAATATGGTCGGCGTTATATTTTTAGATTCCTAGATCTTTTGAGCCAACAATTGCCAACGTGCGGCTTCAAAGGTGAATCGATAAGACCGGGAAAGCGAAAATGGGCGTTACGTTTCTCAACGACACCGAGAATTTATAGAAGATAATCCGAATACAATTGAAGGAGCCCAACGATTGGATTCGAGTGGTCCACGTTCGGGGCAAATAACTTTCCGTTTTAATATTCGTGAAACGTGACAGTTTCGAGATTGCGCGGGTTTATTGAAGAACGTTTATTTAATCTTTTTCAAGGGATCCAGAAGCGGACTGGGCGGTCAAACGAGCGTTCCAATTTCTACCCTTCGGCAAATTGGACAAAGTGCTCCAAATTACGGCGGGTAACATCGAGTTCTTTTTGGTCATCGAGCACAACGCAAAGATCCCGCCCTTTCAGCCGAAAGAGAAAAAGTCGTTCTCGTGGAAAGTGGAATGTTAAAAATTTATCGTCGATTATTCTGGACAAGGATAAATTTTCTTTTAAGTGGCTACAGCGAGCGAGGCTGACAATGCTCTAATTCAATCCCAAAAATAAACAATGTAAAGGCCTCTTATATATACACGTGTAACGTGTATATACGTAGATATCATTAGGCTTGGTTTATAGGTAGAACGGGCTGGGCATGCTCGCCCTTACCACCCTCAATGCCACCCTAGATCAATATTCGTGACCGAAGGGAAGAAGGCGAGGGAGAGCAGGCAACGATTTCGTGCGCGCGAACGTATACCGCCTCGGAGGTTCGCTCGCGGTTGGGGTGGTAGGGGGTGCGAATCAAATCACTGGTGGGTTTATATACTATATACGCAAAGCCTGTTGCTGCCACCGCACTCTCTCGTACTCTTCCTGACATTGCCTGCTTCCTCAAACACCTCGTATTACCATCGTTTCTTTGTTTTTTCATCGCAAGAGAGTACGCGAGATCCAAGTTTTTCATTGGCAACCCGGACGAAAGTTTGTCTTTTTTCCGTTTCGCGCTTCCACGGGAACAACAGAGCCAGTGTAATGTGCGGTGAACATTCGCTATCGAGAGACTATGGATAAATCGGCCAATTTCTCCAGGGGTGAGTCCCGAAAAAATATATTATTCATATAAGAATTTTTTCATTCAGTGGGAGAAAAAATCAAGTGTTTTTTTTTTAATATCTAACTAGAAGAGATGGGGAAGTTTTCTTATACTTTTTATTCGTGCCGATACGCATTATGTAGCGACAGCAGGAACATGTGGGACGAATTTTTTGAACTGTGGCATTTTCATTTTGGTCCCTACTGAATATATAAGAGAAGTCTTGTATTATAACATTATTACTTTATAATAATTTTGATGTTTATGTTTATCAGGAGGGATATCTTTATGATTTACTAATTATTTCCACGCGGTGTAATTTTTTATGTCAATACGATTGGAGTATGAGAATTCCATCTCACGTTTGAATGTTTATTTCACAATGCAGGCACGAACACGTCAACGTCCATACCCGGACAAAATTGTCTCTGGTACAATGGATCGAATGGGCCAAACTCCATTTTCCTGGATAAACTTCTGATAACTACTCCTTCATTGGTATCGGTTAATCAGGATTTAAGATGGATTTTCCCCCTCCACACCTATGGATTTGCTTGTCTGTTTTTTGTACTCAGTTTCTACACCTTCTTCTCAATATTAAACTTGAGGTAAAATATTGTTATTCATGTACAAAATATTAGCCTTAATTTCGGAGTGGGAAATTTGATTAGCACGTTTTTTTTTTGCACAGATCCCTTATTTCCAGCCGGCCTTTTATGTCTACCATCAATATCTTTTTGTGTTTACTCGGGGTCTCGAGATCCGGGTGTCTCTTTATAGATCCTTACAATCTTCAGGAGGTAAGATGAATGGAAAATGAATTTTCCGTATTCTACAATGTAAAAAAAGCTTTGTTTATCAATAATTCAAATTCATTCGAATTAATAGGTCACGCCAACGATAGTATGATTGTTTTTTTTTATTGAAATTCAGACTCAGGCATAATGCCAATACAACCAGTCAGTTACGTTTCAAAAATCAAGTAGAGCTCGAAACGTCATAAGAAAAATGGGAACAAGGCGTGATTCAAGCTTAATATCGAGTTCAATTCAAGTTTCAATATTAAATACTGTAGTTGGAAATATAGTTTAACGTTGATTCCAATAGACATTCGGGTATCAGTGCAACTTTCAATTCGGAATGAATGCCCGACTGATTAATTTTCATCACGCTTCAATCAGCGCGAAACTTCAATTACAAAATCCAATTGCACCTATGACGGTTCTATTATAAGGTTGATACGTATCAAAATATCACAAGAGCAATAGTAGTCGATCAACAACAGATGTGGCTAATAGAGTTTCTCTTCGATTTTCCAGACAATGCCAAAAGTAATTGGTTCGATAATGTGGGACATTGGATTTCCATGCGTGACCTCGGCCTTCTGTCTCATACAGTTGGCGTTTCTCCATCTGACTCAGGTTTGTATGCACGTATGATTTACAAAAACGTCAAGATAACCAACGCTATTTTTTCGACGTCGCGAGAACTCTTATTGACAAAGATTTCGTTTTTGCAATGAACAAACGCGTTATCTTCGTGTCACTGAAAACTGTGTCTCTACGATTTGATTTCATCATCGTATCGCGCGTGCAGCTGAAATTTGGACCGGAGAAGATACAAAAGGAGTCATGCCTTAGTCTGATAATAACGGCTCACTTCTCGTGTATTATTGCGAGCGACGTTGCCCTTGCCTATCACAATCACTTTATAATGAAGTACGTGGTCCAAACGGTATTTCTCACGTGGAGCATACTGCTTTACCTGACGTTTCTTCATGCCGGATACAAAGTGATGCACCTCTTGAGAACCATGCCAAACAATATGCTCACAAGGGACAACTCGACTACCAATCAGAAAGGTATATCGTGACGCCAAAAAAAAAAGTATTCTTCTTTAGATTACCTTTGCACACCCGAATTATTTTATTTTGGTTACGGAGAATTCATTCGCATGACCGTTTAGTTTATGAAAAGAAGAGCGAGGAGATGGCATTTGTTCGTTTCAACATTGCTGTTGAATTTTTCAATTCGCGGATGAAAAAAATATTATGTACGAAGTTATTCTCGTTTCATCGGTTGATGGTTCTTAAAATGTAATCTCCTCGCGGTTGAGTGTAAATTGTGAAATGTCTTGACGCCCATTGCTTTGATGTAGGAATAATGCAGCTTGCTATGCTAGCACCTTACAACAATCTAGCGAGCTCCGTAGCTGCGGCTTTAGTACCAACAATGCTCGGCCCGAACAATAAGCCGAATGTGCCGGAGGATAACGAGCAATCCAATCCGGATTTATCTTCGAATCAGAGCGCTAAAGGTAACCATACATTGATTTCTTCAGTTGGTTCAATAGTCACAGAACCTTGGGAAATAATTGTTCCTACTATACTCGGAAATGATTATTCTTCCTACCTTGAGTCTCCATTATAACTTCGAACACAGTAGCCAAAATCAATTTCTAATTATAAATAAATAATGAAACGCATAACCGAAATAGATGTTAACCCCGATCTAATTTTAAAGAATGACAGAACTTCTGCCGATTTATGGAGACCATCGACTGCACTTTTCACATACGCGAATTCTTTTCATCAACCTCCTCCCGTATAATTATTTGTTTTATTGGCGATTCAAGGATTGAATGCATTATGAAGTCCTTTTATTCCGATAGAAACAATTTTATAAACAAGACAAGCTTATGATGAATATTCGTCTCAGCCATACGGTGGAAGGTAAAAAAATAGCTACAGAATAAATCTGTATAGAATTGGTTGTTGTGAGATAGTTTTATAAGAGATTTATTATTGAGATAGTTTGTTACTGAAAGATCGTTAGTGCCAGACATCGAGATAGATTATTGCACGTTAATAGAGACACTTAGTTAACAGTGACGATTTCCATTTGAACCGATATGATTATATGAGTCTGTTACCTTTCTTAGAGAATGTTAATTATTCTTCAAACCATTTGCATTAGAATTACCCATTTTGCAAAATTATGCAAATCGGTAGATACGAATTTGTTTTCATTGAGGATAAAGCTAAATTTAGAATAACGATTCATTCGAAAATTGGTGTTTTTCTTTGTAAGCTCCGTCCATGTTTTAATTCGCGTGTTTTGTGTCTTCCTTTAGACCGTACTTTATCGACCAACAAGGAGAAGCAGAGTCGAGATACGGTAGCGTTAACGTCGAAATCGACGAGGCGAGAATCACAGCCGGTATCGACCGTGCCCGAGGTGTACGTAAGACCGCCGACGCCAACTCCCTCGACGGTTAATCTTCCGATAATAATGGTCTCATCGCCGAGTCGGCGAGGCTCCCTCGCAAGCAGGCGAGGAAGCGACGCGTCGGCGCGATCCTCGTCGTCGCGCAGAAATTCCGACTGTAGCATAAGATTTATCAATGAGGAGGACGAGACATCTCCGAGTTCCGAAGTAAAACGTTCGTTCGTACCGACCGAGCGAGCAAAGACGCCGGAAGGGATTTTGCGCCGAAATTCCGAGGTTATTACACCAACCGGAAGCTCGAAAGATTTGCGAAGATGCTCGGACTTTGGTCACGAGAAGAATCGGGGTTCGCAGTTCGCTACGAAGTTGCGAAGAAACAGTGATTTCGGGAATAGAACGCCGCGGAGAATGTTGTCGAACGAGGATCATCGACTGCCCCGTGTTTTGGACGCGAGCCCGACGAGTTCACGAAGAAATTCCGACATTGACAGCATGTTCCCCATAAAAGTATCCGAATCGCGGAGAAACTCGGACGTACCGTGCAGTCGAAGGAATTCTGAGTTGTCGCAGATGCGACCGTTGAACATAAATCGTCGCAGCAGTGACATAAGCATAAGGACCTTGGACAAAAGTCCGACCCACTATCAGTGCATAGTCACAGAGAAAATAGAGATTCACGAAAAGTCAGAATCCGACTCGGATCAGCCGGACTGCAACGAGAAGGCTTCGCTGATGAACGACAAACCAAACGAGGATGACAAAAGTAAGACTCGCAAGAAAAGCCTCACGTGGAAAAACGACAAGAACAAGGAAGACACTGAGGATATAACGGCAGAGAGTAACCTCTTGCCTGATGCACAGATTAATGCCAGCAGAGTCGTGGTAGAGTACAGAATCCCGCTTATCCCTTTTCTCAATCGTAACGAAGATAAGCTCGTTTTATAGGACTTTTAGTGATTTATCTTTTCGGACGTTTTCTTGCTTATTTCGTACAATTGCATGAATTTTATTAGGCAATATTAGATGATTAACGGACTAAGATGGACAATCGTGCGTTCATCGATGCCCAATGCCTCCAGTTTTGTTAGCAATCATCATTTTTTCAATTCTCGGAAATCAACCGAATCAAGTTTGCTTATATTTAAACACACATAGAAAATAGTGGCTTGCTTGACAAGAAAATCGTCTACACAGATATAATTACAACGATTTTCTCGAAATATCCATGCTATCAGATGTCCACCATCAAGATAACATAAAAGGCTCGAACCTGAAGACCCAAAAATACCTTGTACCCAAATATAACTACCTTATTCTTTTCGTTACAGGGAAATGATTTCACCCTTCACGCGATTCTCAATCACATAGCTCATGTTAATCGAACGAAAAGTGACGCCCCGTTGTACCTGCCGGATGCGAGTACAGCAGCGGCTAAAAAGTCCCAGATGCGACGCGTTCTCAACGTTACTTATGTGACTGCCATCTGTGGCATAGCGTTGTGTATTGCGGATATTCTACGAATATTCGGTCCTTACGGTGAGTTCGACACAGCTCTGAAAGTACTTTCCGAAACGACTCACGATTTTATCGATTGTACTGAAAAATGGAAATGTGATTATTAGAAATCTTCCATTATGGTTTTCCAATTGGTCGGTTTAATTTGAACTTGCGCGAAACATGGGAAACTTTGAAATTCGTGAAAACGAACGATAAATGAGAATCTCAAATCGCGTTTTATCATCGATTGCAGGTCTTCTTGGAGAAACCGTCCAGTACGGGACTCAACCGACTTCCAACCAATTCCCGAGGCCCTGGCCCTGGCTATTCTATCAGACGCTGTGCCGAGGCTTGGAATTAATAATGGGTTGTGCTATGGCCAGTATCACGAAACAACCATCGATCAGCCCGAGACACCAATATCTCAAAAACTACAGAAGCTACAGTCCGGGAATTAAAGCCCGCGATGGTCTCTACATTTAAAGCAATATTTGCGGCTAAAAATAAAACAAAAGGAAACGCCGAGAAAAAAAATCTCGGAACGTTCGACGACGAGTTAAAAGGAAAAAAAGAAACACAATACTGATGATGTTTCACAATATCGTGCGTATTTCGTCTGAGTTTTTTGTTTTTTTTTTTTTAAACTAACGGTCACTGACTTTTGGATGCGGGCATTGAAGGTCCGTAAAGTCGTAAGCGGAATTTACGTTTCTATCTCTCTATCGCGCGTATCGCACGCCAGATATGCTAATTTTTGGTGCATCGCGGAATTGATACGCAGTACCGTTTGATAAGAACTGGCGAGTCAACCAAAAAAGTAAAGACGGAAGAGAAAATATAAGACGAAAAAAACCCGGCACAGCAATAGAAAAGTTTTAAATTCTAAAGGTGGAACTGTGTTCAAGAACGTATTGTATACTCAACTTTTTATATACTCCAAAGTTAAATGAACTCGTTTTTACTCGTGCCGACGGATTCCGCAAGAACAAAGCAGAGAAAAAAAGAATGCAAAGTAATATATTTTACATGAGAAAGAAAGCAAGAAGAAAAAGGAAAACACCCTCGTACCTGCACCTATATTTATCATTTGATAGACATTAGTTTTATAACGGATTATTTTCTTTTCTACTTTTTCGTGATCATTTATTTTTCTACTGTCACACGCATGTCTCGAAAAAAAAGCGAGAGTATATATTCTATGTAATTTTTATCTTAGGCTATTAATAATGGTAAATTCCACGCAACGTCGTTAGGTTGGCATGGATTGAACGATTTTTCTTTTTATCGTTTCTGGATAGCCTTCACGTTTTTTACGCAATGTTCCGTTCTTGTATCAATTTTTTACTCCCGTGCGTTTTTCTTTGTCATAACTTAAAATAGAATGTACATAATGCGAAAAAAAACGAAGACTTGTAGGCTGATCAGAAGATGTGTGTCCGGCTTTCCGAAAATCGATAATATTGACTCGTACATCAGTCAGTCGGATCGTAAAGACGAAATGAAAAGAAGAAAAGACAGAAAACCTATTCCAAGTGCCCTACTCTTATAAATGTTCAACAAAATTATTTACTATTTAAAAAGAAATTAAAATCAACGTTTTAAATGGTCTCAAGAAAAGAAAATGAAACTCGTGACAGTGTTGTGATTATATATGTGATACGCGTCTATATGTGTCGTAGATGAGCGACAGCGCTCGTTTTTCGTGTTCGCGTTGCGATGCTAAACGATTCAATGCCTCACGAGCACGGACGACATCATCCGATTGGTGTTTTTTAGATGATACATTTAGTTTTTAGTCATCGAGGTAGAAAACAATCAATCAAACAAAATCATACAGTTAAAACAGACAAAAATTTGAAAACGTTACGTGTTTGATGTGCCAAATATTCGTGTTATCTACTCAAAGATATTTATCAAGAGATATTTACGGAAGACGAAGAGGAAATACACTGCTTCTGAAGGAAGAAGCGCTGATATAATTATTTATATACGAGGCGAGATTGTACAATAATAATAGCTCACCGGGCGACGGATAAACATATTTGAACGATCCGAATCTCGAATGATAAAATATAATAAGCGCCACTTTATTTTTAAACGCGTTTGTCGTTCAGTTTTCGTAGTAACGAGGCTTAGTGATGAAAATTTCAAGTGGAAGAACTCAAGTGCAAGAAATTTGGGATTGAAATTACATTCGGTATTTTTAGACAACACAAAAATATGCGACGCGCTGTCGCCCTAGTAATTTTAGGAAATCGTCAGTATTTATTTTCGAATCGTGATGATTTTCGTCAATTTTATTTATCTATCAAAAGGAAAAAAAAAAATATTGGGACCTCGTGCGATTTCTATAATCTCATTGACCAAAAGAACAAATCAATAATCGGGTACTGCATACATAATAATATCAAAATACATTTCGACTATCGATTACTGATATTCCTGTTGTTGAATTCGACAAACTAGAAAGAAATAAATACTAGAGAACCAAACCATAGGTGATAACATGATCGAAACTGTAATCATTTTGACGATGTAAATAGCGAAACATCAAAACCACACAAAAAAAAGAAATGGAAGATAAATGTCAATCAAACTATGAGAATGTACGGAGTATGTCTCAGATATATTAGCTTAATAAATCTCTGAACATAGAAGTACGATGAAAATGTATATTAATTGTATATTCGTCACTTTTATTTAAATTAAATGTTTCGTGAAGTATCACGAGAACTACCGATTAGTTACCGATCTCGTGAAGGGTACTTGAAAGAGTGCTCTTGAGGCTGTTGAAAATATCTCCATAGGAGAAACTGACAACAATATAATAAGCGATCGTATTACTCAACTCATCATATTGTATGTAGAGTTCATTCAATCTAGTCACGTATTATTCTCAAGAAAATCTTTGTTCTCACACATATTAGAAAAGCCCAAAATCATTTTCATTCAAACTTCCGCTGGAATCGTAAATATTGTCTAGACATACGAGGGGATCAAGGATCCGCGATTGTTGGTAACTGGACGAGGGCCAAGTGAAACAACAACGAGATATTTCCTCAAACAGTTTTGTTATATTTCATCACGTTTTGCCTTGACCGATCAGTATAATAGAATAAAGAATGAAGGGCATGGTAAAATTGATAATTTCGCGATGCTTGGATACGGTGATGGGAAGCTCAAATGACGTCTCGTAAAAAAACGTTGCTATGCAAATACAAGTATATCGGTGTTATTCTCCCTTATATTTTGGAAGAGCTGCCGCTTTCCGTTCTAACGAGATAATATAAAGGAGGGAGAAAACTCATCTCAGCAATCTGGTACGAGTCTGTAAGGAAATTAAGTGAATTTACGTATCGTTAAAACCAGAATTGTGGACTTCACGACGATCGATAAAACAATATACATATATGTTTTGTGAGCCCGCAAAAAAAAATACGGCATAACCGATCAAAACGAGATAGTCATGGCCGTACGCGAAATCCAGCACGAAAGAAAGTCGAATAAATATCCATTTAACGAAATGTGCTAAGACCTCAATGATTACAGCTTTATTATGATTTACATTAAGATGCAATATTCATTCGTTTTGTTTCTCTCGCGATTTTGCCCTCAAAATATGAACAAAAGAAACCTGATGTACCTGGCGAATACCTCCATCTGATCGTTCTTTTATCGCTTCTGTTTCTTTGTATTTTTTAAATCGTTTTCTATCTATATTTTCCAGCAGGAGTGGATAATCGGCAATTTTGTTACTCCTCACGGTCTCGCTTTCCCTTTCGATACATACGTTTCGTCTGCCAACATTTCGGCTAACCGCATTTAGAGGCCAAGTTTCGAGTATTCATCGTCCCGACATGCTCAAATATATGTATGTATATATATGTATATATATATACACATAGTAGGGTGTCTCGAAAATAAATGTTTTCTCTATTTGATCTTCTGTCTTTCATTACAATTAGCTAGTTTCACTCCCAGTAGGAGATAAGAGAAAAGAGCTTAAGTCAAGCCCCGATGGTGAGTGCAATAGCCCATTTGTTTAGAAGAGCGACGCCAAATTGTAGTAACGTTCAATCGTAGATGGGAGATAACTATTTCATGTCTTCGATTAATGTTATGTGTCGCTCCCTCCCAGCAAGAATAATCTCAAATTGTTACGAAAAATGGAGAACAATATAAATAAAAAATAGAGGCTTGCAAAACTGAAATTAGAGTATGATGAAATAATTTCCATTTCTAAGATCCTTCACTCTTCATTACAATTGGAATTTTTATTCTTGCAGAAAGAAGCGCACAAATATTATCTCTCCAGCCCTGACTGGAATTTGTCACAATTCAGTGATGCTTCTTGAAAAAAGAGCTCTGACAATTCTCGTGGATGTCTTGTCGTGTTTTCAGTTTTGCCTCAAGGCAAGCTTCGAGGGTTTCGTCAAGAACCTCCCTCTTACGAGAAGCGACTGGAAACACGAAAGAAGCGAATAGAGCTTAGAAAATATTTAAAAAAGTGGACATACCCTGATATACATATATAAAAAATGTTAGAATGTCGTGGACACATGAACGTGATTGGACGCAGCTCGGATTCTATACCCAGGGGAGGGGTAAAAAAGAGGTAACATCGTGCGGTGGGTCACGTGACATCCAAGCTCTCCGCGGCAGCGTTGAATCGTTAAAAGTTGGCCCACTTGTCGGCTTTGCCATTTGGAAACTCGAAATAATCTATTTCAGCCACTGGAGACTTCGAGGATGTGGAAGCTACGGGCTGTAGCTTCTGACTTGCCTTGGCAGTTGAAGATAGCACTTTCGACAATCTGCGAATTAAAAGAAAATATGGCGTTAAGTATAGAGAAGACAGGATTTTATGTCACTCGCTTTTTAATACAAGCAGCATAATTACCTCAAAGTCGATGTCGGTTTTGACGAATTGAGCATTGGTCGTGGCACTTTGCGCTGACCGTTTTCTCGTTGTACAATCTCTAATAAGCTATAACTCGGTAACCAACACTGAAACAATGTTACAAGAGGTCGATCAGAATTTGTCCATCCAATATCCATATGAGCGCATATATATGCATTTTTACGGATCCGACAATTATTCATGTTTTTATTATACTCGGACGAAAAAACCTAGTTTTGTATTTTACTTTTATTTCAGGCGAGTTTTTAATCGTGACAAGAGCGGTATGAGAAATGAACACTACCATTTTAATCGAGACGCCCCGTATAAAACGAACAAAAGTGAAAATACGTCACCTTATCTTTGACCGCAGTCGCGACGACATTTCGTTTCGGTTCCTGATCATAAGCTTGACTCTCACAACCGAAATGCTCGCAGCTCTCGTGTACGAAGTTACGCTTATCGCGATTCATGCTGTCGAACGAGTAACTTCGTGATTTGTGCTTGGATGTTTTGGCAAGCTGCACAAGTTCGGTGAGCCGATCGTGTACCATTTGACAAAAATGCGGATCCTTCTTCGCCCATTGTTTCATCGTTTCGGTGTAACGTGGCATAAGTTTGCCACTGAAATCGGGATTCGCGATCTGAAGACCGAGCGCCAATCGTCGATTTCTCGCGATGATTTTGCACTCGTCGTTACACTCGAGGGTCTTCAATTGATTCTGCTTTTTGGCACCTTGGCCGAAAACTTCCTCAAGATCGACCGAATGACCGAGCTGCATGTCGGCCATTTTGCTCGCTAATATGCCACTCGCAATTCTCTGAAATTCCCGAGAATTTTCGGCACAAGCGCGCGTCATGGTTCTGTTACCACACGTGCACGTGACCTGGAAAAATACGAGAGCATTCGGACACTCGTAAGGTTTCTTTCTGCCGGGAAAGTTGAACGAGAGTTGTTTCTTCGATAAATAATGAATTCGCCGAGGAGGAAACGAAATCGCGTACCTTAACCATTTCTTTGCAAGGAATATCCGGGCACTTGCCGTCATGACATGGTGCAGCACAAATATGACCGCACATCTCGCGTGGAGTGGTGCACGGTTGAGAGCAGATTTGACCGGGTTTTTCGCAAGCTCCTGAATGGCAGAGCGTTATGCACTTGTGCCTGCCACATGAGATTGGCTTGTTGCACGGCAAGCCGCATGATATTTCGTTCACGTGACAAGGTACGGCTTTCCTTAGCTCGTGTTTGCCGTAACACCATCGTTGAGTGAGTACCGTGCAGGGCGGACAGGTCGGGTCGCTGTGGCAATTGTGAAGAACCTCGTGACCACAAGAGTGTTGACGCGTGCATGGACGATTACAAGTCGGTCGCCGTGTGCCGCAGGGCACTGGAGGATAAATCACCGATGCCCCACATTCGCAGTGTAACTCGTCGAAACTCATCTCTTGGCATGGCTGACATCTGCCTGTGAAAAAATCGTATCCATTTAAAACAATTATTAGAGACTACTTAAAGATCGGTTAACACGATACTGCAAGAACTCGATAATTGTACAATAATTTTGCGCTGTCCAACAGCCCATAATACACGAATACCTCGAACATACGGATAATGTTGGAACTTACGGTGTTTCTATTTTTTAATTGTTTGGGAACACAACTCGCTCGGTTGTTGTCTTAAAATATAAGTTTAACTAAGAAAACCTGACTTACCTTTGTGACAGAACAATTGGCATCTGTGTCTGCCGCAATTGAGCGTCTTGGAGCATGGCGTTGGACATATGTGCTCGATATCGATGCAACAGAGCTGGTTGCATTTGTGCTTGCCACAAGAACGCTTCTTCGTGCATTTCTTTTCGCAACGCGCGTCATCGGCCTTTGTGCGGAGCTCTTTGCAAGCGATCTCGCGATCCATATTCCCACAGCGACAGCGAACCTTTGTCGTTAGCTCGCATTCTGGACAATCCCCTGGGTGGCAGTCGACTTTGCACGTATGAGGTTCGCCTGTTATCCGAAGAGGAACAAAAAAGATTCATTTCGAATGCCCGCATTCTTGATCGTATCTGTTACGCGATAATCCACTTGCGGGTCATTGCGGTCAATTTAATTATGAGTCTTCAGTTGATTTAAGTTTCGCAATTGCTTGAACACGAATAATCGATCAACTTTGGCAAGCTTTGCCAAAAGATCGCAAAAATGGTTTTTCGTTTACGAAATGTTCCTGTTTATCGGTTTTCCGACTTACTTGGCTGACCACATTTCAATTTTTTGGAGCACAGCTTATCGCACGTGGGGATCGGGTCGAGGCAAGTCTTGCGTTCGACAGTGAGTGGCGTTTGCCCGCAACAACAATGCGTCACCGTTGACGGTAACAACGTACAGGTCGCGCAGCTATCCGGATGACATATTTCTGCACACCGATGATTACCGCACTCGAGTAATTGGTCGCAAACTTCCTGGCAACTGTATCTCGCTGGCACATTGTCATCGCACGTAACGTCTCGCTCGTGCTTGCCGCAGTAGCATTCTGAAAATATCGAAATATATATCAATTTCAAGAAATAAACATTAATTTCAATTGACCGTACGGTCTGACTAATTCACTTTAACGATCACTTCAGATTTGTTTCGCAAACGATATTCGAGCTTTGCAAGCTGTTATATCGAGATTCAACCGGTCGTTGGCAAAAGAAGTTTCACTCCACTGGTTGAAAATCTTCAAAATTAAAGAACATTCGTGTTAATGTTTATTTTTCGAAACCGGATCTCCCGTAAAATGTGAAACAAAGACCGAGAACGAACTAGTCGAATCGCTTGAGTACACGGGCATTCGCGAACAAATGAGGTTACGAAATCTAAATAGACAAAAAAAATCATACTTTGATGCAACGTCTTTTCGCAAGGGCCGCAATCACCATGATGACACTTTTTCTGACAATTGTGGATACCGCAATTTAGAGTCTTTTCGCAAATGGCTTCACAAACAACCGGAGTCGTGGTGCTGCATTTGAGGCCTTGTGATGTTCTTTCGCAGCCACAGCGTCTCACTACCATCGCTATGCACTCGGGACATGCACCCGGGTGGCAGAGCAACGTACACTTGTGAACGCAATTGTTCTTGGCTCTCAAACGGCCACAAATTTCACCGCACGAGTGAGCGACGTCTCGGCGATTCCATTCGGGAGCTCGGGCTTTGCCGCAAAAACAATAATATACCTCGGGTACGGTCGAGCTCACATTCTGGCAGGCAGGGCAGCGCCAACCGTTTTCTGTTCAACAAAGAGTTTTTTTATAATAAGGTACTTCTAATCCCAAGTTGTCTTAATTACTGACAAATATGTCGAATCGGGGAACGAAATAGAAATGAAATAGTTTTTAAACTAATCTTATATCTTAAACATGATGCAGAATATGATTTTAAAGAGAGAAACGCCTTAAGTTCACCATTAAAGTTTGCATACTAAGAATACGACAAAATTAATGTTTCAAATTCGGTGTTTTTTTCACGGTTTTCAGGAACGTCAATAATTAATCGGATTGACAGCATTGTAGCCAGGCCGATAATATAATCTGATAACAAAAATGTTGAGGATAAAAAAATTTCTGTCCAACCGAAACTGCTAAAACGACAATTTGACATTTTTCATAAATTTGACGCGCGAAAACATTCTTCGTGAAAAAGAAAACAGATTATTTAAGGAAAAGTGAACATCCGTTCATACTTATTTGGACATGTAGGTCGAAATCTAATTTTAAATACGAGTGCAGCGAGCGATTTCCGACACATGCTTCCACCGAACGTTTTTATCATAATTGGAAAGACTGTTGGTCCCCTCCACGAAGCAACTTCCTCTACAAAGTACCTAGCGAGTCGAAAAGTTGTGTGGATGAAAGAAAGTATAAAATGGAAACGAACCGCTCTGCGACGAGTGTGCCCACTTCTTCAGGCATTTAAGATGTAACACATGATAGCAGTTGGTGCAGGACCAAACCGGATCATTTGGCCTTATATAATCGCAACAAATGAGACACTCCAAGTGACCTTGATTCAATAGCTCGGTCAATCGTTCTCTCTGACTGGCATCATCGTCTATGGCGAAGAGAAAAAAATCAGACATCTTTAATATTATACACTCCGCATAATATATACGCGCATACGTATCAAAGAAACACATTCGATTATGTACCGAATTCAATTTTCTTGTTGTACTTCTTTGTCATTACACCTCTGGTTGGTGCTTTATCCTTCTGTCGCCAGCTTTGAGTTTCCTCGTCCCGCAAAACCCTCGACTTCTTGTTATCCTCTCTGGACCTATCGTATTTGTTGGCTTCTCTCTCGAGATTTTCTCCCTCTTGATCGTAATAAGAATGTCCGGAGGGCTCGTAATTGGCCGAGGTATCTCGTTGCCTGCCGCGAGTCCTCTCGTTTCTATAAGTTCTCTCGGTTTCCCGATTGTGAGAAATTTCGCGTCTCGTACCAATCGCTGGATTACTCGAACTCGCAGAATCAAAGTTCTGTTGTTCCTCGTACTCGTTCGCTGCTTGCTGACGGTTATTGATTGGATATCTATCGTTCTGATATCTCCTGTCGTTTCTCGCCCATTTTCCACGATTGTTTGAAGTGCTCTGATTATCACGAGAATCCTCATTGTTCGTCTTAGCATCACGATAGGTTTCGCTAGGATTTTGCCAAGTATCGACCTGCATTTTTCGTCGGTCCGGCCTCGATCTTTCGTTGTCACGCTGCTGACGATTGTTTGAGTATCTCTCGTTTGTAAATCTACCATGATTATTGCGAGTTCGCGGATTCTTCGTACCGCTACGATGAGTGTTATCTTCTGATTGTACGTTTATGGGTGGAGTCTCTTGATTAGTCATCGCGGCATCCGCATTGCCTCTCGAACCACCGTAAGTTTGCTCGTAATTGCGCGTCCGTTGAGGCTTGTAAGAGCCACGATAAGAATTGTTGCCTCTCGCATTGTCGTAGCGTCGATCGTTCGGCCGATTTCTGTTATCGCTGAAGAACGTATGAGAGGACTGAGCGTTCTCAATAGGATAGTCGTTGTACTGGAAATCCGTGCCGTCGTATGAAGACGAGTTTTTCGGCATATTCATCGATGACGTCGTCGGCACGAATTCACTAGCGCTCGCATGAAGATTTGAGTAATGCGCCAAACCCGTATCCCCCTTACGATTAGAGTACTGCATGTTTGAAACATCCATGTCGTTCTGAGAATAACTGATTTGGCGATTATTGTACATCGGAAGTTCCTGTGACTGTTGGTTGTTTTTAAAGTAGCGAGATCCTGCTGAGATCGGTGGCACATTTTCATGAATGGGCGGATTGTATCCTTGATAAGAGGCGCTTGGAAAATTCTGGTTCGTCGCAGAGTTTGAAAGATTGTTTTGGGCATAAATGCCCATTGAATCGTGCGGGTACCCGACGTTTCCAGCCGTCGAATAGTAGTCCCAAGTTTGAGGATTGGCCGCTGCATTTATCGCATGCGCCAAGAGATAAAAATTTCGGTCGTCCGACGGACCAGCCTGGTCAGAACCATCCCAGGTGGCCATCACGACCGGTCTGGCGCTCTCTCTCCCAGATGGATTTTTTTTATACACTCCTTGTTGCTTGATGGTTTAACTGTAACGGCAGAAAAATAATCAATTGGAACAGCAAAATTCCATATATTTAGTTGAACAGTCTCATTACCATACTCTATAGCATTAATCAGGATAATCATTATCCGATATGCATGTCTTGCTCTATCTGCATTAATAAGATATACTGCACGAAAATGAGGTTAAAGTTCGCATTGTCAGAGTGCAATAAAAATTCAATTCCTTGTTTTTCACTATAGATTAAAAATCATATTTCATAGATTTTAATTGGTGATTTATAAATAGTAATTCTGAAAAATTCACATTATAAACCTAGACAATGAAATAATTTCTGGATGTAAACATTTCCTTCTAAATCAACCATGTTTTTAACAAAAGTGTAGATAACATTGATAAAAAACTTCATTCAAACTGGCTATTTCCAATGCGGTATTCAACAAAAAGATGTCCCTTCTCAGGATATAATTCGCAATAGATAAATCCTCCATTAACCTCTGAATTAATAAAAAGTATATAATAGTAACATATCAAAGTAAAGTGGCTGCAAACGCTTCCACACAAAATTCTGCGATTTTGAATGTGATAAAAATAACATAATCCGTTTTCTTGAATTCCAGTAATTTTGCATAGCTGAAGAAGATACAAAAATCTATAGCTTGCCAAATATTTAATTCTTGTTGGACATATTTGGAGGTGACTCGATATCATTTAATTTGCCAATTGTAACTGGTCTATGAAGTATATTTTGTGCATAAAACAGTAGGTAGCGAATTACATAAATATGACCATAAGACGCCGGATGTAGCATCCATCCTGATAAAACGGATTGGAAAGCAGTGATCGTATTACAATTATTGTGCAACAGATAGTCACACGGATTTCAAAGTGTACGAAAATCTTTGTGGCCAATAGTGAATAATTATTTTGAGGCTATGGCTTTTGGACAGGTATTCCAAGCGTATTATCGTATCTTTTATGTGTCCATAATACGAGCTATATCCACGAGGAATCGATGATACTGGGTGAAAGAATAAATCATGCGTTTGTCAACAATATGGTAAGAGATCGATATATAACGTTAAAAAAGCCAGGAATTCATGCATAACCTTGGCCCCGGATATCGCGGTACAGAAATTTTAGCTTGATCGCGAACTGCCAAGATTCGCGTATCGTGATACAGAAGTAGAGACTATTCGTTTACCCGTTCCATTGACATGTTATTATTAAAGGTGATATAGCTTACTTTAACGAATTTCTTTTTGCCAAGGATCGCACAATCGGTGAAAATTGAAAATACGAATCACACACTGTCGCCTTTCGAAGTGCCAGCCGAACGAGCACGATCGCAGCGAACCTAGTGGAATTTCATAAAAGTATGAAATGACCGCGCGCAGCCCAATTCGCTGCGCGGGATGGAGGGATGACATGCTATAGGCGGGAAAATTCAAAAATAATGTTCATCACTTCATTTTCTGCACGAAAAAATTGGAATTGCAGTAATGAGGAAAGTTACATCTTAAATGGCCATACATTTTCAGATGTTTTGAAAACGAAGTCCGTCATGTGTTCGACGCACATTGAATCGTCGGTGACGTATTATAATCCTAATATCCACGTGTCATCTTCCTTTTTTTGTTACTTCTGTGAAAAATAACTATAGTTCGGGACTCATTAACGAGAACGGAACTTTATTCGAATATAATATTTATTAACAAATTTTCCTATTACACTCGTAATTGCGGTAATCACGGTGATCAATTAATCACAGAAATAATTGAAAATCAATTAATTGACGATAATTGCAATTTCAATTTTCACAGTATTACGTTCCTCCGGTTTTTTTTTGTGAGAAATCATTGCTCCAGCGTGAATGACGAAAACAAAATACGTTGCATTCGAGCATTCGTTCACAGCTTATTTTTTCTTCTTTCTATCATTTTCGCAATCGTGACGGTCACGGTGATAATCCACCCACAGAAATAAATAAGAAACATTCATATAGAAAAAGAGCGCGCACGTTCGAATCGCTATTATAAATAATTATCGACATTACAATTTATACATATTTTAGATCGATAAGCGACGGACTGTTTCCGAACGTTCGGTTTTTGTCTTTAGTCTCCACGCAGGTCCCTTATCGGGGAATATTTGCAAGCGCATTAAGCGTTTCTTCTGTAGGGAGAGTGAGCTGAGGCGGAAAGAAACTTTCGTTGTCCGACACAACGGGACGATTCGCAATGAGAAAAAAGAGGAAAAGTAATGGATGGAAAGATAGAAAGGAGAAGAGGTTACGAAAGGATACGACAAAACTTGACGAGACGGAAATGGGTATGACTTTCAAAGGAACGATTTACAAGCGAAACGCTAAACTCGAATTTCTCGAAATTTCTACGTATCCGCGTACAAAAATGTATATCATATTACCGGACTTATGTGATACAGTTATTATGCGTCGATACGTTATAATCGAGACGTGCGGATAATTCTGCTCGAAACGCGCATAGGTACAAAATTAGCGTAATTGAAGCTTAAGAACGTCAAAAAAAAGACTGTACAATAATAATCGATGTTTCGGTATATACCTTTCTCCGCTCTGTTTCCATTGACAATCGTGGGTTTTCTCACTATTTCCGTTCAAGTAACGTAAAGACGGATCGCACTTAATTATACCGTTCTCGATTTTCGCACAAATTATCCACTACATACGTTAATCTCGGGTCTACACTCTTTACAAATTATTCCTATAATCTTTTGTGTCCGGTATGAAATTTCTAAATAATCCACGTACTTATTTCATACATTAATTTTTCGGAGACAATGATGAACGACGAAAGATCACTTCTCGAGTAATCAAACTCTCGTTAATTGAAAACTGATCCCCAGCGTTTTTCCTGGATATATAATTAATGCCATCTAAAGGTGAACTGATTTAACGCGCACGCGCGCAATCAGTACAGTACATTCATATGTATAAGTGTGTGTTTGTGTGTATGTCGGTGTGTATGTATATGTATATTCTTTATTTGACTATACACATTTGCATCGTTGCTTGGCGAATAGAACGCGTCACCGCAAATAAAACAAACAGTTCCACCACGGAAAAAAAGTCGCATCTCTCATTCGCAGTGACGAAAGTGTTTTCGCGTTCAACTTCACGTTAAGGATCACTGCAAGTCGCTTATTTGTCGCGCCGGTACTCTTTCTCGTCTTGGGGCTCCTCGCGGACAGCCAAAACCATTCTTAACATAAGAACAGCCAGGACTTTGTCCAGTGGATCCATAAAGCCGCGCTGCGTCCATTTCGGTATCGTCGTACGAGCGTGGGAAAAACCTAATTTCTGAAGAATGTAATCTATACCATAAGGCTCTATGCTCTGGCCAGCCCAAGATAGTAATCTGAAATATTGCAATGGAATTATTTAGTCACTCTGGCAAGGAAAGCGTTTCAAGGTGGATTTAAAAATAATGTTTATACGCGAGAAGAAATAATGATTTTACCTCACAGTCGGCTCCAAATGCCACGTTTTGCACCTGTATGATCGCCAATCCTTGATAAACATCTCGGCCGGATCAAATTGTTTTCTCTTTCTGTCGTCCTCGGAAATACCACTCGTATTGCCGCCCGATGCCGTTGACGAGTTGGGTCCCCTCTTGTCCTGAGGATCTGGACTGTGAGCCCTTGCACCGAAATTTTGCATCGCGTGCTAACAAATAAAAACAAGATTGCATTTTTTCAGCATTTCAGGGGATGTCAGACATACGGTTGCTAATTTTTTTTTTTTTTACTTACCACTCTTTCTTTCTCCTTGACGTACGACGTAATGAGGTCGTGCAGAAAGAAAAATGCCTCGGCGTCAACAGTAACGAATATGTGGTCCTCGAATTCCGTAATGAAGCTACATTCGACCAGCGGTTTTTCACCTAGGAAATGACAGACAACGGAATGGACAATTACCATTTATCATTGATGCATTCTACGGAGCTATTCCACATGCATCCGAGCAAGAAAATTGCTTCTTTTTTTCGTTTTTTTCTTTTTTTTTTTACAGCGGCAGTCAAAACGAGGTATCTCAAGCTACAAAGAACGGGAAAATAGAATTTCCAATCATACTGAAAATGGGAAAAGACGAAAAAAAATTCCGTCACTTGTGTACTTACTATATAAAATATGTTTAGGCAGGCCTAAAAAATGGGACAGAGAAGAGAATTGAAGAATACTATACGAGAAGACGGTGAAATACCGTTATGAGACATTCGCAAGAATTCAAAGTGCTACAATAATAGTTCTCTCGTGAATTCAAGCACAAGGTAGCAGCACAGATGATCAATCGAAGTATGAATTAAATAAACAAAAAAAAACCAATCGAAATAAATCTCATCTTAATGAAAGTATCTGTTCCTTATTCTCAATTGAGCAACACTTGTTCAAATTAACGAGCTAAGAATAATTACTTAGCCAAACAATAATTTCGTTTGTTTCACGTGTTGCTGAGAACATTATTTTGGGACTAATTAAAAAACACAAACGTTCCAGAAGTAATGAGCAATGAATACATTAGACATTCATATGAACAGTAAATCCCAATAACAGTACTGGATGCAACATTGAAATTCATAGTTTAAAAATGATACTCCATATATAATTTTAATTAATAATTAATTTGATAGATAAATTGCGCCATTGATTGTATTCAGGATAGAGGGCATTCCATCGGAGCGCCTCTTTGCGGACAACCACAAGACACACCCATTTCTCTATTATCACAATACAATCGTTATAGAATAATATCAGCCGATATTATTGTTCGATAATTCATACTCAACATTTTCTTTTACTTAGATCCATATGTGGTTTAATTTGGATATTAATTGAACGCGCAATGAAAGTTAATGGTTAATCATCGACATTTCGATAATTCGATGGGCGAGCTCGGCCTTCAATCGAAAGCCATCAATACATTTAACTCGAATTACATAACCAGGTATCAGCAAACTGCTTTATCAACGCGAAAGTATGTTCGACTCAACGTACCTATCACGTCGGGTGTTTTGGCCGTTTGAAGATGTTCCGTTTTGAGATGCAACTGCAATGACGGCAACGCAAAAATAACTTCTCTCGTGTGGGAATGATCCTGAAGTTTTCCTGACGTAGCGGAAGTACTTCTGCCTCGACTAGCGCCTGCACCGTCGCACGCGGTGTCCATTCGATCACGCTCCACGCTCGGAAACCGATCAACTACGAAAAAAAAAAAACGAATCAATGTAATATCTGTCACAATGAGCGTACAACGAATAGCAATGATGAAAAAGTAATGACAGTACGTTCGCAGGTATACAAATTCGGAATTACCATCGATCTCGCTGTTGGCGAATGCGTAATGGAACCATTCCTGAAGAGTTTTGAATTGTGGTGGAAAAATATGACTTCGACTCAAGCGACACACAGTCGCCATCGAATGATGTCTGGCGTGTTGTTCCTGTTGTTGGCCAAGACTTATCGTCAGCGTTTGGACCACGTGAACATCGCAAGTGTTCGGCGCTAGAATTTCAAATGTTCTCCGATAAATACTTTATCGGAAAGACGTATGCACGGAAAAAAGCTGCATTTAACGAAAAACACCAAGAGAATCTTAGGAGAAATCAATATCGAGAATCGGACGATCTCTGTAACTTACACTCAACGCTTGGTATTTCTTGAGCTTCAGTTGCGAAACTGATGCACGGTTCCTTCAGTGAAAAAAGTGCCCAACTTTTGCTCTTGAAGTTGATGCCGTGGAAGCAAGCAAGACTTATGTTGCAACCGTGCAATTCCATGGTACCGCCGAGAACCGTGCCGGTAGTCGGTAACGCAAATTTCAAACTGCCCAATTGCAAACCGGCAACTTGAGCCAAAACGCGCTGCCAATGTCGGTGATGACGAGCGTCCGATATCGCGGTCTGATTCAGAGTCCACGGTCCTGGAAGATGTACAATCAATCAGGATGACTCTGCAACCGTGCTCGGCGAAAGTAGCAATTAAAGTTGAAGATGCGGCAATTTTTATTTCCCCTACGAATAGTGTAGACTTTTTGCTTTTTTTATTCTTGGACCATAATATGCGATATGGTATATTCAGCTTTGAAAAAAACTAACAGTTAATTATGATTAAACATTATTGCTTACTTTCAGAAATATTTCGTTTTTTGGCGAACGAACCGTGGCGAGGATTATCAAATGCAATTTAGTTAAAATTGCACTAATTTTACCTTTATTTACCTCCTATAGCAATAACTTTACCTTCCATAGTCGATCTCTTCTTCTGCTGCTTCTTCTTGAAGCTACTAGTGGTAGCACGTGGATGCCTCGGTTGAAGAGAGCTGAACACCCTCTTACTGCTCTTGAACTGTTGGCTGAAGAATTCGTCGAGTTTGTAGAACATTTTCAGCAAATCGGCGGTTGTAGATTTGCTTATCATGATTTGTAATTGGTCCCAGCTGAGGTCGCCATGCATAAATATTATAGCCGGTCGTCTCGTCGGCATGAAGGCATCGCCGCTGTTGTTACGATTGATTTTCCACTCATCGCGCAAGGTAACGTCAAGCGACGAAACCCTCGACATTAGAACGCTCGTTCCCATGTAATCCAAACGTAACTCGAGGGCGAAAAGTTTCAGCCCTAGAGTATGATCGGGTTCGGTGCCAGGTTCCTCGCGGATATGTACTGAAGATGATTGTCGTCGATCAAAATATCGTCAAGTTCATATCTTATATGAAAAAAAATTCTTAGAACCCTGGGGTACGACATGAAGTACGTACTGTACGTGTCGATTTTGCTGAGCTCGATTGTGCCGCCGACAATTCCACTTTTCGCGTCGAGGCTCGAGCCTCCGAGGCCGATGCCGATGTATAAATTTTTGTGTCCCGTACTACCGATCGATAGTCTACCGTCGGAACGAAAATCTTTCGTCATCCACACAACATTCCCCATAACGTTTCCCATGTTCATGTGAACGTTCAGACGCGTAAAATTTACGGCGAAAAGAACAAGGGTTTCCCAAGCCGTCGATTCTCGCACTTTGACTTCCGAAGCCGTTTGTTTCTCCGAGGTAAAACTCCAGCCGCGCCCTATGTCTGAATCAGGTAAACGAAGTGATAAATATGAAAACGAATTTTCGTTTTTGTTCCCGTCATCAAGAGAGGATAAAGAAAGAAGAAGGGCAAACCTTTCAATCTAGTTTGCCTAGGCATATCGCTTTCCAAGCTCAGCCTCAATTTATCTCTATTCAATGTGGGACTCCTTTCCGGTGCACTTTTCGAGAGCATCTCTGTACCGTGTCGCTCGTAATGCTTCAACAGCGAACTCCCCATAACCGCCTCTTCTTGATTGAGCGGGGGTGTACAATCGTCCTCAGAATATGCAAGTCCCGAGCTCAAATCACCCAGAAACAAACGTCTGACGATGCTACGACGATACCAGGCTTTCGGGAATGCCAAAATTTCCGTCAAACGTCGCATGTCGTATTTGAACGAGGCTGAGCCAATATCGATTATTGCTGCGAACGAAGCGTTGATCAAACAGGTTATGAAAATAATTTTGTGTTGTCGCTGGAAAATAAAGTTTTTAATTGGCTTACTGGAAAATCTGATAACGGCGCGACTCGTGTCCGTTCCCTTTTTTAACTGTTCACTCTGGAAATTTAATTTACGACTACGCGAAAGGTGAAACTTGACGAACTCGACGTTTATGCTGAGCGAATCTTTTCGCTCGCTGTCCGACAACGGTGACCACTGAGCTTCCTTTAGCCCAGATTTCTTCCCGCCACCGTACGGATGAAATATGTAGACGGAAAAATCAGCCAAGCAGCCTGTGACGGAGAGACCACCAATGGCCGAACCACTCTCCTTTCCGGTCGACTGTACCGACGGTGCTTTCAACTCCCGAAATTCCGTCAGTTCTTCCTCCGCCCGTTTTGACGAGAAGACAATGTCGAGCGACGGCAATTGGAGCATGCACTCCACCCGAGAAACCGGGAGGCACGAGAATCTTCGTTGAAAGAAAAACATGTTTGTTTGGGTTCGATTCAAATTACCATCGAAGATTGTGAAAATATCCAACGAAGCTACCAAAAAATCAGCCTTTTATAAACTCGAATCACTGAGCTCACCTGAACGTGGACGGTTGCATGTGAAAGTAAACGATAACATCGACGGGGAAGCTTGCGTAAACGTAGTTCCCACTCGCAGCCGTGGCGGCCCATGACGACGTTTCTGTACTTTCCATGGGAAACACCGTATTCGTTTGTCCGCCACCATGAAAGTTCGTTTTACTGGGTATCGGTTCCAAAGTTTGCTCAAAGAATTCCAATATATGTGGGCTTATTATAGTTTCCTCCGGTATGCTCTGGAGAGTCATCCAAGCGAACAAACTGGCCTTCTTCGTGCTCGATTTTCGAAGATTCACTGACATTGGATTCAGTAGATTGTTATCGGTCGACATACGTGGCGAAATCGATTCCTCCGGTAACGTTTTTGACTCGTAGTGCACCTGAGCGTACGACATTGCAAATAGGTTCAGGACTTTAGCAAAAAATATGGCGGATCCGTTTCCGTTCCCTACAATTATCGAAAATTATTGAATAGCATTATTGTGTTCTTTTTTTCTATTGCACCTTAACGTCGAGTCCCGGTATGTGGAAGATCGTCAGGTCAACAAGTGGCACGTTCGAATGTTGCAGATAACGTAGACGCGAGGCGCTCGTGCTCGACGATTTTTCCTTGCTGCTCAGGTATTTTCTGCTGCTGCTTGGGCTACTGGGCTGAAACTCGAAGGTCCCACCCGAGCACGAACGTTCTTTCTTCATTCGACTCATTCTGATGAAAAAATTGAAAGTCAGTTCGCTCCATCGGGTGGCGCGAAGGAATATAATTGTAGTCTCTCTACAAATGTCATATATGTACGTGTACATTTTCAGCTCGTCCTCACGGCCCGGATCTTTCGTGTGTAACACACACTTGCCACTGTTTATAAGAACTTTGACGTCAAGTTCGAAATCGATGTTCGGTTCTTGAGGCTTTTGGAACGCCATGTGAGGCGAGGACGTCGCCGATGTTTGCTCCCGCCCGTAAGAGTCGAGAAGCGGTGCACTGTTTGCAATTTCGGGGAAAAAAACAAATGTTTTAACGTTCTTTACGTTATTTCATATCTTCTACATAGATTCAAGCGAAATCAATCTTTTGCACTAAAAGAAAGCTTCGAGGCGTTTTTTCTTTATTTTCGATCCAATTTGGTACTAAATTCGGTCTATTCATGCTTACTGTTTCATATTTCAATTACCTTCCTTCCATGCTGTCATAGCTCGAAGCACAACTGGTGTCTCGGTGTTTCTTTCTCAGTTCAACTTGCTCGCCTTCGATTTCAATCGCTTCCGGCCATTCCAATTCGCCTTCCGGTAGACTCAGTTCCGACCCGGCACTCGGCAAGGACGATTGTCGGCACATCGTTTGGGTATCGCTAAAAGTCACTCTCGGTCCTCCGAGGCCTCGTACTCGCAACGATGCTGAGCTGTGATTAATAAATAATGGCAAAAATGCAGTTATCGCGATCTACGTGATGCATGAATGAAAATTGAAAAAACAAATAGTTTTATACCGGCTGGGCCCGCTTCTCGGACTGCTCTCAAAACTCGCTGAATTTGCCGAGTTTATTTCCGCGTTCATGTCCTCTGGACTTTCCAGCTGATGTTCGGGGGTTGGTGATGGAACGATGAACGATCGAGAATGATAAGCATTCGTTTTGCTGCCTAATCCAAGTTTTCCCTTGATACCGGAAGCTTTCACCGACTGCCGTCGCAATTTCTGTATCATGTCCCTATGATAAAAGAATAAACATTTGATACATCTTGAGTTTTATTTGTGGGTATGATAACGATCAATTTGTACGCGGAGGGACGTTTACCTTCGGAAGTCTTTGAAAACCATTGCCTCGAGTTCGTGCAATCTCTTCATTTCTTGCTCGATCGTACCGTGCGAAGCGCCCAAAGATCTAAGATCGTTTATTATTTTAGCTTGCTCGTTCATCTCTTTCTCTATCAGCTTCGAGCGTTTCTTCGCGTCCAATGATGAGTCGAAAACGAATGCGGGCAAACTATCCGTCCAATTTTTCGATTTTTTAATCAAAATGCTTTCCTGTTAATAAAATACAAGAGTCCGTTATGATTAATGGATAATAGCCCGTTGACTAATCATAGATAAGGATAACAGTGTCATAAAACAATAAACGGATTGATTGAAAAAACGCATGCGTTAATGTTCGCAAAAACGGGAAATATTAAATGTGTAGATTCATTCAGGAATACTTTACCAACACGCAGACGATTCACAGGATTGCACAAACGTAGACTTAAAAGGAAGAACGAAAAAAAAGGAAACCATACTTTTTTCTTAACCTGACTAGTGCCGTTGTCAGGCTGATCGGCGTCGTCGCTGTCGTAATCGGCAGACGCGTTCGCGTCGTCTTCCTCGGATCCGGTTAGCATCGTCAAAGTGTGTCCAAGTGCAGACAATTGTTGTCCGACGCTCACGTCAAGGTGAATATCGACGCCCTCCATCTGCCATTGAACGTTCAACAACCACTTGGCATTATCTGCGAAAATAGAATTTTATAAGATCGATGTTCCAAAGCACTCTCCGCTAATTAGCAAGTAGACGATAACCTGATTTGTCCTGTTTCTGAGCTACTGTTCGACTGCAAACTTCATAGGTCCCTTCCGAAACGACGCACAAATTCATTATACTGCTGTCCGACATGTCAGGTTTCCAATCATCCAAAGACGTTTCGAAATCTTCGGCAAATCTCAGGCATAGTCCAACAAATCTGTAATCAACGATGAACAGATATATTTCTCTTATAAATTATTCAGGCGATTCGCTATTGCTACGAGTGAATTCTAAAGAACATATTTATATGAACTGTTATCAATTGATAAGAAATATAAGAGTTGTTCAAATTTTCGGAAAATTATTAAAACACAAATCGTGCGTGCCAACCTACACTCAAATCTGAATTCAAAATCCGATTCTAGGCAAACTAAAAACATTAATTTTATTCCAAAAAAAAAGTAGACTTGAACGCGTTTGTTTCAGAGTTGTTTGCTTATTAATGACCTGTTTGTGAACGAAAGGCCAAATGGAACAACATTCATATTTTTTGCGGTTGGAAATAGGGGTAATGATAGCCGAAGTATGAGGAGTGAACAATGGAAAGGTTAAATTTTTTGTCGAATTATTCATTCAGTGATGAATCGACCTTCCTTTGCTGACGAGACTCCCACTGCTGCAGGCTGAGATGCTGGTATTCTCGAGTGTGATTACAACCGCACCGCGCGATTCGCTGTCGTACAATCCACGACTAAGGCCCCAACTGGTTGGCGGTAATGGATTGAGGGGTACGCAAATCCCGATGTCATCGATAGTGAGTTGGAGAAATAAGGTGCCCAAGTGTGGAGCACTGAGTTGACTCGTCAATTGTCCGAAGGGAACTTTCTCAAAGACTTGTTGCGTCGCGGTCAAAACTTCTTTGTTCAAATTGGCGCGTTTCTCGTTCCAGTATTCGTAAGCGTTTTTGTAATTCAACCAAACGAGAATGGCTTTATCCACGGCCATTGGTTGAATGTATATCAATGGACGTTTGAGAGTAATGAGAACAACTTCTTTGTCGTCTCCTTGCACCATTTCTTCCTGAAATGCATTGCGCAAGCCAATTCGCGTGTTGAAAAACGCGAACTGTTGGAACTCCGGCTCGGCCTCTTCGAACATAATATTCTTCAGCAATTGTCCGAGCGAGAGATTTATGTCGACTTGAGCTTTCCCGAACAATTTCATATACGGATTTGGCTGAGTCGCTCCTGACACGTTTTGCACACGATTCGACAGTTGAAATTCCACAGCTCCGGTTTCCAAACGTACTGCTGAATTCGTTGGTGTTGTTGCGGTCAATTGAATTCTCTGGAAACGGAAATGCAAATAGTTTTGCCTATAAGATTTTTCTAATGGTAATTTTCGGTGTGTTGATATTAACTTTTACTTCCTTTATAGTAAAAAGTCGCAGAAAGGAAAACAGTTTACAGGTATAGCGGTGGAATTGTAAAATTTTAGATGATACAGAAGGCATACAATCGAGAAATAGAAGGGATCGTTCACCTTGATGCGTATAATTAAGGAAAACAGAATTCTCTTGAGGCTGGAACTGGTAGGTTCCTCGTCTTCAAGCCACAGCGGCACGGGTTTCTCACCACCGTAAACCTTCTGCACGACCTCGTTGACCTCTTTCATGAATACTTTTTGAACGAATACCAAATGATTCAGGAGATCCGTTGTCAAGGAATGTTCGAATACACCGATGTCCGCTGTAGCGCTGAGATAACTTCCCTGACGTAGTACTACGCCGTCTGAAAGGATATTCAAAGAAATGGACCTTACTGGCGATGCCAATTATAGTTCCTTTCCTGTTTCATCAACACGATGAACAAATTATATACGCTAATTGTACAAACAAACCCAAACACACCTAAACAAACCCAAAAAGACAAACCAATAAATCCAAACATGAACAAACCCGAACGAACCCAAACAAATTCAAATGCAAATCGAAACAAACCCAAGAAAACCCAAACGAACCCAAAAAATCAGTATGCGCAGAGAGTTAAGAGAGAACGATAGATTTACCCGCAATTTTACTCTCGTTCAAGCTGCTGTTCCCGTCCTGTATGTACTCTGCAGATACGTGTACTTTGGGCAGTTCGATGCTCGCTTCGGACGGCAAATTAGCTTCGGTCACTTGGAGCTTCGTCGTGAAGCTCAAGCTATGACGTGGCAGGTCAATTGTGAATTTTGCTTTGCTACCGGTTATACCAGAACTGTTGACCTGGTCCATCTTGTATTGGGCCTGAAGGGACGGCAATAGAGCCGCGGTTATACTCAGGCTCTGAAGTATGATGTGAAACTGCATAACGATTGGCTCGAGAAGCCCTGAGACAGGCCGAGGTTTTTCTATGTTGACGGTTGGTGCGGGTTGATAGTGATGAGGACTTCCTGGTGCACCGTCCACTTCCTCCTGTTGCTGTCCCCGTGACAATCTCGACGAAGTTCTCGTCACTCGTAATTCCTTTGAATCGTATTTTCAAAGCACGTTACAACGACAGTTCAATCCATATTTTATTTAACAGAAAGCTGTTGATCAATCGATAAACCGTATTCACTGGAGGATTTTCCATTTCAATGACAAATAATCGATGATTCGCAACTTACCTGCAACGTAGACGACAGTTGCTTGCTGCCTCTCGTCATCATTCCGTGAAGGGCAACAGGATGTTGAGGTATGTCAATGTTGACGGCGCCAACTGTCAACAAACCGCTGTTTTTGTCCTTCTGACGTCTCGTTACGCTCGAATAGAGCGCCTGCGACTTTCCGACGGTGACTTTGACGACGGTTTGCTGATTCGGCGCAACACCCTCGAGGAGTACGATCATGGTACGACCGATTTGTCCGGTGAGGCTGCACTCGAGGCTCGCCGGACGAGACTTCTTCCGGCACGTCAGACTCGCGTGCAAACTCGTTATCTCGGCTTCGAGTTTCAAACCGCTTAGAGTTGCCAATAATCTCGTTCTGTGTATTCTCGCGACACCGAAAATTATCAACCGAGTCCGCTCGCCGGTCACTACATCTGTGGATGTAACAATTGATTACACGAATGACAAAATCGGTATGAAATTCGCAATAGTAAATGACCTTTCTTTTTGCACATAGAATTTTCTTCAAAAGTATCCAAAAGACAATAATTTGTTTTTCCTCGTTGTCAATTTTTGGGTTTAAGTACATGTCGAAGACGTACCACGTGACACACGAGTGCGAGAGAGATAGTCGAAATAAAAAAATCGCAATTTCTCAAGGACAAAATATTTTTATCGTAAAATTCAAGCATCTATTTCTGTCTCTATGAATTCTACAAAGACTGATGCTCGATTTTTCGGCGTAAACTTAATCGACGCCGAGAAAAATTTCGAAAATTTATAAGGTTATGTCGATGTTCGTCGTGCCCTTAACAACTCACTCAATTCTCTGGGAGGTGGAACTGGTGTGGAGCTACTATCAGCGTTCAATGCTTTCTCGACATCGGGCTCCTTCGTCTCGTGGAGATTTTCGTACTTCCTCGAGGCCTTGTAGTGCTCGGAGGCGTCGGCCGGTATCGAAAATCGATGAGTGAGCGTTTTAGTCTCGGGCTTCGTTGCGTAGAGATCAAGGAGATAATAAATGGTTTTCCAGCATCGCGGCGTTATCGCAGCGTTATCCTTGCATTTGTCCGACTGGACACTGTACTTGTCCAAGCCCGAGCCGCTCGGACTAGCCCCAAAGTTCGGCGTAATAACACCCTCGCTCAAATTTATGTAGCCCTTTACGCTCTTGCCGGTGCTGCGAAGCTTTTGCGCGAAACTCTGAGGCCTTGAACGTATACTCGCTGAAGGTGATATTACTTTCGGCTGGCTCGGATCCAAATTGTTTCGCAATAGCGGCTCTTCCATTTTTTTACCACCCAAAAGAAGCTGGTCCTGCAGATCGGAAGCTGCGCGAAGCAAATAAATGATGAAGGTTAGGATGATGCTATGATGATGCGTCGTTCTGAGACATTATACGACCGATAAATTGAGATAGTTTCATTCGTAGCTGAAGCAACCATAATAATAATAATAGTAACAATAATAATAAGAATAATAATAATAATGCGTGACTAACTGGACGATGAACCGTTCTTCATGACAGGATCGTTTTCGGCGAGATTCGTCGTTCGTTTACTCTCCGGTTGCTGCTCCTTGAGTTCCATCTGCGTCTCCTTAACATTCTGATACATGTTGCTGATCTGATGGAGGAGTCTCAGCAACGGCATATTAACTTGCTGGCTTATGTAACGTATATTTAAGCTAAAATTGACGACAGTACTGGTGTGTTTCTTCAATTGACCACGGGAGATGTAGAGTACGTTCTGTCTCTGTATCATCTCGTCTACCGTCATATCCGCCATTTTCTTTACGTCAATATCGATGCCAATTTTTTCGCACAGGAATGCGGGCGTCTCTGGCGGAATGTCGAGATAAAATTTGCCACCCTTACGGTTCTGATATTTGTTATTAGCTGCGGATTAAAAGAAACGAACGATTGTTTATTGAGTGTGACGTTCGGATGATGATTTTCGTCGTACATTTAACACAAGAGCTTTTACCCTTTTTCTTGTCGGTTAATTTTCCGTATTCACTAACGACTATGTCGATCCTCATCGTTTCCATTGTTCCGACCAGCGACAAGTTTGAGCCTAGAGAATCGAGCGATGATACGTTGTTGACGTTTCCGGAACCGATTGCTGAGAGCATTTGTTGAGGCATCACCGAGAGGGACGACAGGAGGGGCTCGAAAATCAGATGCGCATCCAACAATCGCAAGGAATCTTTCATAGGGTAGAGATAAGTGCCACTCTGAATATCGGAATCTTCCGTATCTTCAGTCGTCATGGTATTTATTTTCGAATCCTGCAATAAACGAAACATCATTGTGTATCATGTGTTTTATCAACTTTTGTTCTCTCCTGCCCCTCTCGCCACTTCGTTCTACGTTTGAGCAGACGCACTCTAATAACCGCGACTCTTGATAAGCCTAAACTTTTGTACTACACGATACGTCTTTCAGCAGGCTCGGGATGCAAAGCGGACTTACACAATCGAGTGTAAGTGTAAATTGGAATCAATATACAAGATGGAATGTACATATATATATACATAATATACAGGGTGTCCCACGTAAGAATGTCATCGGTGAAATGGGGATTTGGGCGTAAAATTCTGAGTCGATTGATACAAACATGTATGGTTCCCGGATCAACCCCTGAATTGTTATTAATTTTGAAAGGCAGCCAATCAGGCGCGCCCCTTCAGCGGACTCAGCCTCGGAGTGATCATTATATTTAGTCATTTAGTGATATATCGCAGGTCCATGTCCATGGATTTTTATACGTTGAAGACAAATCCACAATTTAATTCGCATTGAACTCTCCGTTTCTAGGGAAAAATGTCGAAAAAATATTCTAAAAAGATTTTTCGCATTGCCCCAGTCTAATTTTGCACTTTTCGCAAAAACTCGGGCATATTCGTAATCAGCGGAAAATTTCCGCTTCAATAGACCCTTTGAAAAGTTTAAAAACGGAACAAAAGTTTTTTCGACGTCCCTGGCCACTTTTCCAGAATCTCAAAAATCACGAAATTTCAAAAGGTCGTGGGATGAGCTTCATATTTGCTATGAAGATTTATTCGGTGGATTTGGAAAAGGTTTTTGCCTGACTTAGATAATGGCATTGGATTCGTACCGATATCGTGTATAGTTTCCCCGGAAAGTCCACTTGAAAAATCTTCAAAAAAAGAGGCATGTATGAAAGGGGTATGTATGGAAAAATTGACAAAAAAAGATGCCCCAACTTTGAAATTCTGCCAAAAATCGAAAAATCATCGAATTTTAATGATTAAAAAAGCATTGTCCAGAGAAAATCATAACGAAGAGATTGAGCACAGAGCGAAGTGCCAAATCCTATAGGGAAAAAAGTTATCGATGATTGAGTGAAAAAACTTTTTTTGCCCTAAAATCCAAAAAATGTTGGATTTTTTACATTTTTCTTAATGGTCTACTTTGACGTAATGTGCACGTAATGTTGACGTAATGTCCCCTGAGCACGAATTTGCCATTCATTTCCCCCAGAACCCAACATTTTCATGAAAAAACCGTAAAAAACTTCGAAAAAACACGATTTTTAGGATTATTTCATAAAAATTTTGGGTTCTGTGGGATATGAATGGCAGGTTCGTGCTCAGGGGATCAAATTACATCAAAATAGACCATTAAAAAAAAAATAAAAATTCCAAAATTTTTTTGGATTTTAGGGTAAAAAAAGTTTTTTCTCTCAATCATCGATCACTTTTTTCCTTCAGGATTTGGCAGTCCACTCTGTGCTCAATCCCTTCGTTATGATTTTCTCTTTAAAATGCTTTTTTAATCAATCAAATCTGATGATTTTTCGATTTTTTGAAGAATGCCAAAGTTGGACCATCGAATTTTGCAAATTTTTTCATACATACCCCTTTGCCTCTTTTTTTGCGGTTTTTCAAGTGGACTTTCCGTGTAAACTATACGAGATATCGATACGAATCCAACGCCATTATTTAAGTCAGGCAAAAACCTTTTTCAAACCCACCAACTGAATCTCGATCGCATAGGAGAAGCCTACTCTACGACCTTTTGAAATATCGTAATTTTTGAGATTCTGGAAAAGTGGCCAGGGAAGTCGAAAATTTTTTTTTCCGTTTTTACACTCTTCAAAGGGTCTATTTGATCGGAAATTTCCCGCTGATTACGAACATGCCCGAGTTTTTGCCAAAAGTGCAAAATAAGACTGGGAAAATGCGAAAAACCTTTCTAGAATTTTTTTCGCCATTTTTCCCTAGAAATAGAGAGTTCAATGCGAACCAAATTGTGGATTTATCTTCAAGGTACACATGCTCAAAAATACATCGTCATAGACCTGCGATATGACACTTAACGTCTAAATATAATAATTATTTCGAGGCTAAGCCCACTGGACGGGCGCGCCTGATTAGCTGCCTTAAAAAATAACAATTCAGGGGTTGATCCGAGAACCGTACATGCTTGTGATAATCGCCTCAGAATTTCACCCCCAACCTCCCGTTTCAAGGATGAGATTCTTAATTGGGACACCCTGTACACAATTTAATTTGCAAAAATCAAATTGGGATTATATGTAGGAGGGATTTGACCAATAAGTTGATGATACCTTGACCGTTTTTTGTTCGGCACGAAAGACCTGAGGAAGTTACAAATTGCTGTAAAAATTCTTAACAAATGTTACGATCGAGGGTAACGGCTTCAAATTCGTGGTTTTTAGATACCAACCCAATTTCCTTTCAAATTTCCTTTGTCCGTATCTTTGATAAACTCCTGCTGTTTGGCCATCCAACTATACAGATCCTCGCTCGTATTGACGGGCCTGTTCGAGCTCTGTACCGTTGGCGATGTAATTTGTTCCATACTGCCGATGCTGTGTTGACTACCGTGTCCGGCAATGCCGGAACATATGCTCGGATTTGAGCCGAGTTGATGCGAATGGGACACGTGAATCTGCGGCGTTTTTTCTTCCTTCAGCGTCCCATAGCCTAGCGAACGAAATTTTATTCGTTAATGTTTCCTCGATTTACAAATTAGAAATTACTACGTTCAGTAGCAAAATCGACGATTTCGAAAAGAACAGAAACTGACACGAAAACGATCGGTGAAGAAAAATTCTGGGATTACGAGAAATCTTGAGTCGTCGATTTTTGTACTTTCGTATACATTTTTTGTCTATAATCTATAGTGCTCTTGAACGAGTTTCCGAGATTATTCCAAACTCGGCAACGTATCGAAAGAAAAGAGTTAGGGAGAACATTTTCCGCTATCGAAAAGACAGTCTCAAATGCGATGCCTGCATAGAGTCGCTTTAAAGAACTCGCCCACAAATGAAGCAAAAAAATTGTTCTCGAGCCTTTCTCTTCGATCGATCGATTTCATTTACGCAACGTCTACAACTTTTTTTCTTGATATTTACAGCATTTCGAAGCGAACGATACGATTGGAAATGTCAATTGTAACGTATTAAAAAAAAAATGAGAAAAGCAAAGCACTAGTTATCCCAAAGCATTGATGACGCAACAACCGCCCAGTGTGCTCATTCCTGTGATTCGCCATAAATCTTCACAATGGGAATATCTACGAAGTTTATCAAAATAAGTCGTCAGGCATGCAAGGGGACCTGTGTTCCAGCGAGAACGAAAAAACTACGGAAACAAAAATGAAACAAAAAGAAGATAACGCGACACGTGAACCTCGACGAGGTTACTTCGTTTCGTTGTTTATGGCGTTTTGTTGTTTATGGTTTTCCGTTTTGTTTGTTTGTTCGTAGTCTCGCGGTTCAACACGACTTACTTATGTTGTTGGGTTCCCGTGGCTGATTGAAAAGGCCACCGCTAGTTAGCAAAGGAAAGACGATACTCGCCCTCGTACTAACGGGTACTTGCGTGGGTTGAAGAGATCTCCCACGTTTCGCTGTGTTGGTTGGTGGCGATGGCGATGTCAATGAGTCCGGGCCGGTTATAACCGGTGTCGCGAGGGGTGTTGTTTCGCGACCACGTGGAGAACTCACCGGTACCGTCAAACCGTCACCACACATTCCTGCCATTATATTTCCCAAATCCAAGCCAACAAACGTATTGTTTTTAGGTCAATAGTCTACCAATGATTTTTAGTTTTCAATCAAATTCGACAGAATTACACAATCGAGACAAACGCCCAGCACCCAATGTCAAATTGGCAAAAAGCGCCACACGTGTACACGTGTGTGGTAAGAATTCGTGAAGGACAGATGAATAAAAAGAAAGATAGAGAGAGAGAGGGACAATGTAAGGTATGAAGTGAAAGATGCTCGTTACGAAAAATTCAGTCGTACGTACAAGGTGTCAAGTAACTCGACTTTGCCCACGTGTGAATTCAGTTCAGAGAATATCTAAGAATTTCGACCGATAAAAAAAATCGTCCCTTTTCCTGCATCCGTCAGATTTCATATTCGATTGATGAGTCCACTGTAAATTCGAAAAAACACTTGGCTCCTCACAGAAAGAGATTTCTTTTTATAGTAAAATATTCGCTGTCTTATGCAATTGTGAGCAATATACCAGCATATTCGCACAGACATGTGTATATAAAGCCTTTAACAAAAGTATTAGGCACTCTGCCATTTTTCTATCCGGACACAAATCGAATATCTCAGCAACAAAAAACCGTACACCAGTCTTATGAAATGGCGTTTTAAATATGAGAAAGCTAGCTTCATTTTTAATTTTGCGATTTTTTTTAGCCGGCTGCAAAGAAGAAGGCAAAAATAAAAATGAAGAAACAATTATGCTGGCTTTGGCCTCTTTAAAGCACCGTTTGGTAAAATGGTTTACGATCTTTCATTTGGATCGAGAAATTGTAGGATGCCCAATAATTTTGGCCAAGATTGTATGTATATATATCTATATAGTATATCTTGAATAAAATACAAGCTGATTTATGTTGTTGGCACGAATTAAAACGTGAAACAAAAAAGTCGTGTTTCGAAAAAAAAAAAATCTTGACCAAGACGAGCTATGTGATGGTGCTTATGTGAAGGATACTAGTGGTTTTTCGAACGATAATTATGATCGTTGTAGTATAACGTGGAGTAATGCCACCAAAGCTAATCTATAAGCGACGCATTGTGTTCTGAAGCAAAAATAAAGTAGCTTTCTCTCGGGATGTTCGCAATTGTCCAATCAATTTATCTCAGCCCAGGCCAAACAAAACGTATCTACCCACATCAATTCCAATTTCTACGTCACTTCGATAACTTGGGGGGATGAAACTTAAATATCTCTTCTAAGGAAAAATGCTAGTGTTATTTTTGGAGATACTGCGAATACTGATTTTTGCTATGTTGAAACGTTGACATTCGATCGTATCAAGAAATACTTTGTATTGCATTCCTTCGAATGTCATTTCTACATGTGTTCAAATTCAAAGTTTCATCGAACCTTGTTTACGCCATTACCGAGATTTGAAAAAATGTAACTTGGCATTTGACGAAAAACGGGAAATTTAGTAGGCTGAACAATAAAATTCCAGTTTAATTCTCCGGCAGAAATTGGGCTCGATTGTTGAAGTTCTTGTTTGCAAAATGAAGCAGTAGTGAAATTCATTATACTTTGGACGGTCAGATTTTATCGGTCACATCTGCGTTGAAGATGTATGTGTAGAAAAGATATTGCGTTAATAATCCAAAAATCAAAAGGAAAACCAGGAACGTGATCGAGATGACGTAGAAATTGATACAGCAATCTAACGCGGTGTTAGGGGACCAGATAGCTTATTCGAAACGATAAATCGATATACATTAGCTTTGAGCTTTCGCTATTCATCGAAGGGGCTGTTGTATCCTATTTAATGATAATATTCCGATGCTCTATGACCTGTATGTATAGGAACTGAAAGAAGGTAAGGAACGGCCATTGGGTGATTACAAATTGAATGACAACGTGCATACATCGTTTCACCGAAGTTCTCACGGGATAGAACGGTAATCGTATTGAAAAACCGTATGATTCTGGCACCGACAACCCACAACATGCGTAATTTAGTTTTCAAAAATAACCAAAACTAATTTTTAAATGGATTGCTATAAGGAAATCTCAAATACGAAAATGTCTGAAGAAACGACGCGACTGGTCAGCCGTCCATTTCTTGTGGGATATCTCCATAATTCTTTGGAGGTTATTTAGCTCCTATTAATCGTAAAACGCGGCAAAGCCCATCGATAAATGTTTTCCGTTTCTCAGAACCGAGATGTTCGTAAACGTTTCGGGATGTAAATTCGTAAAGTTTCCAACGACGACGATGACGACAACGACTCTACCTGTACTTTTGTCCTGAGCTCCTTTGGGCTGTTTGTGCATATGGTCGGTGTGAATCAGCATAGCACACTCGTCGGTAACTTCTTGATCGTCAACGTCTCCACCGCTACCCTCACCGTCAGTCAGCAAATTTTCCTGCGTATATCAAACAAGCGAACTCTATCTTCGTGTGTCGTACCAAGCAAACTCGTATAACGAGATAAACCAGTGTTTTCGTGGAGAATATAAAATAATGTTGCAAAGAAAGATCATTGGGTACGGGAAGAAGGACAGAAATAAACGAACGTAGGCGTGTTCCTTGTTTAAAGTGCCGAATGATGATAATAAAGGTATGTCAGCACAATTTCGACCAGTACGATTATGCGATGTAATTATTCACATTAAACAGTCTGCCATGGGACAAATGAGCCTGGTGTTAATCGTAAAATCGTTGTTTTGTTAGATCACGATCAATCGTTGCACATTGGTTGAAAGCATTAATGAGAAGAAAACACCGAACAACATTTCTACCCCGATGCATCGAAAAATATATAATGACGGTGAGCCGCTATAACTATTATCAATGAATCACAACAGTGACAGCAATTTATACGTATGAACATTTATCTAGTTTCTAGAGGCTGATCGATATCCCAGAAATATGTGCGAATTAGCTTGTACCCAGTACGTTTTTCCCCAACACGTGTTTTCATTTGATTTTCAAAAAAAAAAAAAGCGAACTTTATTGCACCCCATTGCAAATGCATTGTTTATTTTAATTGTGAATAAATTTTGCACAAAATGATTTCTTACTCCTCGTTTTATCGCTTATTATCTCTTCTTGCTCGTACTTGTTCAGACACCGAACGGAGCACTCCTACGGGATTATGTGTTTTTTTTTTGTGTCGGTTTTCATAAGGGTACGGATGTCTCCATAACCGAGGTATATGAGTTAATAACAAAAATAAATTATTATACAAGTTACGTAAATTTATGAAACCAATGTTACACCGTTGTGTCAAATTTTGCGAATATTTATTTCTTTTTTTTTTTTTTATTCTTTTCATCAAAGGGAGAACTCGAATAGAAAATATGAAAAGTGATCTTACGTCATCAGGATCGGACACGGCGAACGTCACGTTCAGTGGCTTGACGTGTTTCGTTTTGTAATTGTGCTCCAATAATAGTGGCGTATAGAGAACATTTTTCCATTGTCGGCTCAGCACTATGACACCCTGAAAAAAAAGGAAAGGAGAAAAATGCACTAAGATTAACGTTTCGTACCAATCAAATTTTTCTAAGGGAACAATCATCGCTGATAAGGTTCGGGTTCGTCAGGTCTCAGGTTTATTTTAATACTTTTTCGACAAGGCGAGAAAACTTGTTTTCACATAGCTTTCATAGAATTTAAATAGTTCGTGTCAACGATAATTACGAAATGGCGAATACAGAAATCTGATTAAATCATACGGTGTAATTTTATCATTTACTCGTTATCAACTTCAATTTCGGAAAATGTATTAAATCGAGTTGAGCTTAGTTTCAACTGTGACAGTTGATTAATGAGAACAAGTACGTAGGACATATCGTACCCCGATAGAAAATGATGGAAGATGAGACCTTTTTCTTCATTTTTAGGTATTCATAATGGAGTCTCGTTCTGTTAACGGGAGTACGATCATTGGAGAGTGAATTGAAACTTTGATTTGTTTGTACAGGAAAAATAGCCACAATTTTGCTTTTATCGAGGGAGTTGTATAAACACGCTTCAAACCTGTCGGAGCGTTGACAATAACGGTAAATCGGCTTCTCTCAGATTGGCTGCGATCGTGGCGAGGTCTGACAATAAAACGTAATTCTGCAAAATACTGCACAACTGACAGGACGGATCTTCTTGCAAAGTTTTTGCCAGTGGTGTCAGTCTTCCGTAACGACTCTGGAATTACGTAAAATCGAGGATTGTGTCATCTTAATTATGATACTAGGATAGGAGTGCGTCGAAGTAACGAATGAAGTAATATTGTGAAAAAATAACATCGTTGTTCTATTAATTTAATTAAATGTTCATCTTTTTAAAGCAATAAATAACTACGGAATATAAGAGAACCTTCAAATTATTATCGAAATGTTTGTTGGTACTGAATTCTTCGCAGATGCCTAATTTTTAATTCGGCGTAGGAAGATCGATACCTTTATTGGCATGTGAATAGCCTGTACGTCAAGTGCTTCTGCCATGAGACAAGCAACAATGGCGGTTGATCTCTGATACATGCTCCGAAACATATGAACGATTCTTATGGCGAATCGATTGCTCGGATTCATCCAAGCGTTGATCGCGGGGGACGCGGTGCTCAAAAGATTCCAATCGAGCCTCGTGAAGTCAATTTTCCTCGTGATAGGCGTTCTCGGTGGTGCTGCGAAATTGAACCACACGGTTTTCAGTTCAATAACGCAAGAAACGGTATTGCCATTCGAAACTCTCGTGACGAGGCTGGTGCAAGTTGCGCTGGTGTTTATCGGTCCGTTACTCGGCCCGGTTGTCGCGCCCGGCTCGTTTTCCGTACTCGCTGCCGTCGGAGCTGAACAAATCACGTCGAACTATAAAATCCCTTGGTACGATACAGAAATTGGATATTCGGGAATTCTTCAATTTTATAGCGGTTCATTAATTGTTTTCTACTTTACTAACGAGCAGCATTGTCGAGATCATCGTGACTCTTGACGCTATCGGTATAAAAAATCTCGGTGTCCGCTTTCTTCGAGTCCTGTCCGTTGTCGCCTTTCTCGAATTGCGATCTCTTGACGACTTTCAGCTTTATGCCCTCCAAGCCGCATTCGAACATGATAAAACCGAGCCTGTCTTCACCGCTTCCCGCAGTAAATTCTTCGGTAGCTTGGGGCGAGCCGTTTTGCTTCTGCAACGTGCCAGGATAATTCTTTATCGTGTCATTTTTATACACTCGCTGGCCATCCAATATAGATAGTCGAATACGTTACGTTAGTCTTTTCCTTATCGTCGGTAGGCTGATGGAGATAATAATCGATGCATTTCAGCGGCGATGTTATTCGGGTGCAAGTGAACAATACTCTCGAATAATGAGCTGGTATTGCCGTTATCACTGCGTCTTTCAGGATCGACGATTCGTTCCGTAATCTTCGCAGTTGTGAATGAATTTTTCCTGTAACGTAAACATTTCGTTAAAACGCGTTTAATTTATTTCTGATTGTAGCAGGGATCTCAACAGTTTTTTATTCTTCTTAAGGATATATAGAAGATATATCACGTGACAGGTAAGTGCTAGAGAGATAGTCTGACTTGCGCAATAAATAAACAATTCACCTATGCCAAGAGTAACGATTATCTCTTCCTGCTGTTTCTCCGACGTTTCGATGTAAACGGTCTCGCCACCGCCAATATCCGTAACAACGGCAGCACTTTGATGTCCTGGCAGGAACGCTTTACTAATCTTATTGACCTTCTTCTGATTGGGCAGTACGGTTGGTTTGTGAAAAGTCTGCACAACCTCGCGCGCTTGTTTGCCAAGATAAAACCGAGCTGTCACATCGTCGAAGCAAATCGCGAAGAGAGAGACGCACGTTAAGTCACGTATATTGTCGAGAGCTGAGAAAGATATTATTTCCTCAACCACCGATGCTTGGAGGAGAGTTATATTCAGCTGCAAACAGATTAACGATTTTTTTTTATTTCTTCAACAGTTTTTGGGGGGAAAATGGTTTTTTTTTTATTTTTCAAAACTAAATATAAAAAACCGAATGGATCCGGTTGGATTTAATCGGAAGTGATACGATATCGTCTCGTGTAAATTTTCTCGTTATTTCGTCAAATTTACATATCTTCATTCTTCGTCAGCTTTTGATTAAGGAAGTTTAATGTCACTGCGATGAGGTAATGAAAGTATGAAATTTAACGATAAATGCACGAACAAAGGATTGTGGAAAAGATCTGATATTTAATAATGTGATTATTTCGGCAGTGTGATTAGTTCGGTATCTTTTCAAGCAACACGATTTTTGCGACGTTTTAAAGAAGACGATATAAAGTCTCAATTTTTCCACTGTTCGTATCTCATTCTCGAAATTAGTTATATTTGTTGATAACGCAATTTTAGTCCAATTCGCGATTTTCATTTACAAAACGTCTTAAAATTTCTGGATTCAATAAAAATTGTACATGTTCATTGCAATACTTACTTTCGGCAAGATAATGCTTCCCTGTACCTGCGTCGTGATGCTTTCCTCGTAGACGCTTGTTTGAAGCGCAATTTTGCCTGCAAACGAAAGAAGATAAAACGAGATAGAACGTTTAGTACTCGTTACGTTTGATTGATCGTTTTCTCTTTAGTTTCACTGACTTTTGTCGTCACCTTGACCACTCTTGATGTTGCGTTCGGCGGTGGAGCGTTTCGAGCTCGTTTGAACTTGACTCCAGTAGGATAAACTTTGATCCTGCTTTAATATGTTCGCATCCTCTACCCTCGAGATACATTCGCTGTGTAGATGATTAAGAATAGTCAGGGGATGCAATGTCGCGAGAGTTGGCGTTATAACGTCGATGAACCGTTGAAGAGACTCGAGAACCATTGGACTAATCATTATGTCAACGTCGCCTTTCAATTTGACGATCACGGTTGTGCGTGATCCCGTCTCGTGTTGAACAGCCAATAATTCTTCCTCGTCGCGTACAGTGCTGTCGTCGTCGGCTGCAAACGAACAAAGTTTCATCAAAGTTTTATAATTCATCCATTTGCAGTGAATAACTGATTGAACTGAGTGACATCAGCATTATCATCTAATACCCCATAAACCGTTCGAACATGTTTATATTTTTTCATCGTATATGTGAACGAACCTTCCGACTGTATCAACGTTGCGTTATCCCAGAGATACGGATGTGTCGGCGTTTTGTTCGAAGAAGTTGCCGTTGGCGAACCATCGTTTCGCGTTATCATTTTCAGCGAGGTGAAGCCTTCTGTAATCGTTTCGAATTTAGGAACGTATCGGCCGCCCACGTATACCAGCCGACCGTCCTCGGTTCGCTTAAACATTGGGGTTGTAAAAGCGTCGCTCGCAGATGGAAAAGACGACTGGCTCCAATTTGAGCAACGGACCTGACAGAATAAAACTATTTTAAGCAAATAGTTCGAAATATGTTTTCACCAAGTCTTAAAGGATAAGGACCACTTTCGTTACCGGAAAAAAAAAACAATTCACTGTCATTGAAAAATGTCACGAGACAACTCATTACGTATTTTCTTGGTCGTATCCAGATATAAATTTGTGTCAACCTGTGTCAAATGGCTGATGTAACTAGACATCAACACCGCGGAATCGACGATGGGTTTGTTGATTTGCATATGAAGATTGACGAAAGTCATATCCTCCTGGGACGAAACGGCTGATATGAAACTAGTGGACGACACCGAATGACTGTCCGAGGAATCGTGGAGCGTTCCGTCATCTCTAACGCGCCCGTCTTTCCTATGACCCCCATTCGCGATCCGCGGACTTCGTCGACTCGTCGCCGGCAGAGGCTTCGACCTCTCGAGCGTGTGAGCTTTTTCGCTAACCGTACCACTCACGTTTGCCGTGCTCTCGACTATGGACAAATCGGAGGAATACTTTTTCTTTGTGCTGTCGTTCCGATTCAATACCGAGCCGGAGCCAACGATCGATTGACGCAAACTCGAGGTACGGCTTCCGCCTAACCCGTGACTCGTATCCTCGTCAGCCGAATAAAACGCCTCCGAATGATTCTCTGATGACATTGATATCGTACGTTGAACCTATTAATCGAATGGAAAAACACAAATGAGTAAAAGCACCGTCAACAACCTTTAAATGTTCTATATTCTTCTTCTATTTTCAAAAATAATTTATCGCGCGATTTTCGAGCGAAAAAAATATCCGATGCCAACGATTATGATTTCGTTGTTTTCCTGCATTGTGTGATTTTATTCAAAGATTTGTATAAATAAGCGTGTTAAACAGCGTCTTGATAAAATGCGTTTTTCACCGAGCGTTTCCCAGATTAAAAAAAATCTGTATTTGCGCTTTTTTCCGCACTCTAGGTAAATGCTACCCGTTAAATCGGCACAAGCTGATTCACAAGTCTTAAGAATTGAAACGAAATTAACAGATAATTTATTTAGCTGTCTAAAGTGTAAGCAAGAAAATTCTTACTTCTTGCTTGAGTCGTTCTTCCGAGTTCGTTCTCGCGCAGAGAGAATGATGAGAGTCCGAGATATTAACACCGTCCGCGCTCTTGGCTGTGCTAGGCGTATTCGACATACGCATATCACTCGTTACGAGTGGTAACGACTGTGGACTGCAGCTCTGTTGCAAAAACTCGCTGTCCACAGCATTAAAGTAATCCACCGCCAGCTTGGAGTCGGATGCGCTGCTCTTCGGACCCGTCTCGATCTCCGGCACGCTCAGTATCGATTTGCTCCTTTCGGCGTTTAACTTGGAGTCCGAATCCAATTTTTGTGGCAACTGAGTCGAGGGACTGGCATCGACGAGACGCGAGTACGGTACATCTTTCATATTCGCTCCCCTTACAATTAAATTGAACAATAGAATGTTTGTTTTGCGTCAGAGGAAGTGCGCAAGCGATTTGAATACTTTGTTTACAAAGTTGTAACGAAAACCACGATTCTGGCAGATGATAAAAAGTTTCTCGTCCCCGTCTTGTATTTGAAAGTATAAGAATGTTAACGATGCAGAGGAATAAGTATCAACAAGTATTACCGCATTGAAGTATATGAGAATCGCCGTCCTAATGGTTTTCTTTCACAGGCAGCTGCGATTGGACTAGCCGATGCTGTACTGAGCCTTGTACTGCCGCCCTCATCGACATTCGAGTCTTTGTTATGGTCCATTACAGATCTCGATCTTTCAACGCCGGTCTTCAACAATATAGACGGATAACATATATCTTGCAATGACACGTCCTGGAGACTGTAGGGTGGTGTGTGAAAGACTAACTGGCCATCGTGCAAAATCGATTGGCCAAATCCTTTCTCCTTTCCCGGCTCGTAAATCCTGCACAAGAAATATTTTAAATATAATCGTTATTTTTTTGGATTCGCACCTTTTTTTTAGGATCGTGAAAAGTTCAACAATTTTATTTCAACTATGTACTCGCACGGTAATAACCGCGGAATTCTTGCATTATTTTTTCATTCGCAAAGTCAAATCACGTAATTGTTCCTCAACTGTGATGAAACGAAGCCTTTATAGCCAAATTAAGTACACTCCGATTTTTGTGCAACCTCATTTCTCTTTTTTATTGGCCACTTGTTAACCTCGTCCTGTCAAAATTGACGTTTCACGTCTGTAGTCGAGATTTTCTTTCACCACGCGTTCTCGGCTTTGGTTATCGAGTGAACGTCTTGCGGAGCAAGCACCGAAGTCGAAATGCCAGCTAATATTCAGTGATGACAAATCGAGGGATCGAACAAGATTACAGCATGGCGGAAGACCCGGAGTTAACTTTGGACAAGCATTATCTATTTTTCATATCATTCGCGAACACCTATTATCCGTACGTGACCAACGAGAGGGACAAGAAACTGTGCGACCAATGGCTCGCAAAATTAACCAACGAGAGAGTTCAAGGTGTATCACAGAAACGCAACAGAAATTCCTTTCTGGCGTATTTCCTGATGAATCTTCAAGAGGGAAAAATGACGGGTCCTTTTTCAAAGCCACCGGATGACGGTCCACTTCCGGAGGCTAGACAAATCTTCAATACTGTCGAATCGACGGAAAGCCCAACACCCACAGAAGAAGTTCCACCGGGTAATGAATTTTAACGGGTCGTCAATTTCCCTTCAAAATAATTCAATTTCCTTCTCGATTCAGCTAAAACTTGACAAAACTCAGTCTTCATTTCAGTAGTGATCATTCTGATTATTCGTTTTTCCCGTTCGATTGACAGATGATGAGCCTGAAGATTTCGAGGAGAAATCCGCAGACGGTAGAACGTACGTAGCGATACGATGTTTGCCAAACGATCGGGGCACGTATGCAGTTGTGGCATTGAACATGGATAAGGACGACGATTCGGACGACGTAACGGTCGTTCCGTGCACGGTCAATCGTAGCAAATTACGACACGTCAGAGCCCTGCATCGAATAGCAGCGGACAATACTCTGGGCAGTCATCCCTCGGAGAGCCAAATGGAGGACTTTTACATGAGGAATATCGAGACGAAAGTATCCGGTGAGCCGAGCAAACTTGGTGACAATTAAACACCTAATAGGAATGTAATTTCGGTTTTTTTAATGTCGTTTCAAGATTCCTTCGAAAGATCGTATCTTCGTTAACGGATAATCCTTAAAATAGAAAATAATTTTTGAGATACACATATAAATAATGAATAGATCGATAAATAGTAGAATCAAAGTAGAATATAATACAAGTATAATAAATCAAGGTCGTATGATTGTTATTTCCAAAACAATTGTTTCTCAAAATCCCAGTCGTCAGAAGGCCTTGCGCAAATGAACTTTAAAGATTTTTCGATACTTATCGCATCGAAGGTGACATATCTCAACTGTACAAAACGATGAGCTATCATCAAGGGGAACCATGCGGCAGAGATCCGTCGGAGATTGCCTACTACGAGATACTCTTGAAACAGATCGACGAGGAGATAAAAGGTGTGGTTACCGGTGAAAACGAATTGGTACGTTTTCTCGTGAACAGACTCGCACAGGATTTGCGAAAAGTCCCAAAAATGAAGCATCTCTTCAAATTATCATCGGAGCAACGAGATTTACGACTGTTGGAGATACTTCGGCAAAAACTAGTCGTCAGGTACGTTCAACTTTTCTTCCTCGAAGAATAAACCGCAACGTTGTACGATCAATTATTTGTCCCAACGGCTGTGATGATTTCCAGGATATGTTTAACCAAAAACAGACAAATTCCATGATACAGGCAACAAGAGGAAAAGCGTCGAAACCTCTTAGCCGAAATGGAGGAAAAGATTTATTGTTTCGACACGGGATCCGAGTGTTGTACAGGCCGTACGGATGTAACGACAGAATCGATGTGGCAATTGGCCGTAACGAGGCCACTCGCTGACGGAGACATGAAAAAGTTGGCCGACGTTTATCCCGAGAGTGCGATAGCGACGTTTTTGGATCTTCTGGCTGACGATAGAAACGTGATACTGGAGAGGGGCAAAAAGCGTCAGAGAAAAGCTATGAGTAGCTTAAGATCGGAGGTCTACAGAGAGATTCACATCGGCAAAACCGAATACAACAAAGCTCGAGCAGATTACAGGTATCCCTTTCGTTCCTAATACCCACGCGAATGCTTCGTATAGCGCTTTGAATTGATAATCCCGTTTTATCGATACGAGACTATAATAAGACCGTTCGAATTCAGAGAATGGAACGAAATATTGTCGATCGTCGAGGAGATGATGTACGAATCGAGCAACCAGTTCCTCGAAGAAGACATCGACAAAGCGGTGGAACCATCGAAGAACGATGCGCTCCTTGCGAGCATGATAGCCAATGTGAAAGAAACGAAGAATCTCGTAATCGAGGAGGCTCTGCGCGCTGAGGCGTTGACGGAAAAAATCGCTGACGCCAATACCTGGACGTTTTCCATTTACGATGACCAAGGACGAGACTCTTCGTGGGAAATGAAATCGGCGATCGAGAACACGAGACGCGAGATCGAATCCTGCAAGCTACTCGTGCAAAGGCAAAATCGTCGAATCGCGGAATTGCGAGGCCAGTTGAGCTACGAATAAATATGACTCGAAGGATGAACGTAATAAAATCTGTGAGATAACAATCTTTGCGTTGCTGATTCGCAAAAATGTAATCTAATTTATCCGACTTCGGCGCGGATGTGCCCCGCCGTACGAAATGCGTAAAAATGTTACCTGTACGCGGCAATGTTTATGCCGTCGGCAAGATCGTGATAACTCGGCTTGAAGAACCTCGGACCGTTGCGATTCTTTCCAAAAAATGCGCAACCACCGATACAACCGCATTTCGTTATTTTCACGCCACTATCCTGTGGCCACAGAAACCAGAGTCTCTTGGTCGATGCGTCGTGCGTTTTGAGATACTTGTTCTGCACGAGATGGAGATTGTGCTCGGGTGTTGGGAGGGACATCGCTGCCTCGATCACTACCGGTCCCATCGATACCGATCCTACTTCGAGCCAAATATCCGAGCCGTCGCCTAGACGAGATCATTCGAGACGTTTAAATATAGAACCGGAAATCATTGATTTTCGCGACAGAATCGATCAAATTGGCGTGAATGAAATTGTCTTGGTAAATAAATGAATGTCATACCGGACATTCGGCTACTGGCGTTGTTGTGCGATCTCCCGCTGCCCGTGGTGTTCGTATTGCTCGCATTTGCGAAATGACCCGCGGCTGAAACGAACTGCCTCGTTAGTACCGTTGGCAGCACCCCGGTCACGCCTGATTTCACTTGTTGTCCGTGCAAATTGCACGTCGAGACGCGAATTGGCGATATCCAAATTTGGGTCGCGGTCCCGGCTTCTTGGAGATAGAGATCGATCGCGTCTATAGCGACACGAGTCATTCTATACTTGATGTCTTCCGAGCTGGGACATCTGGAAAACGAGGAACGACTGACTCGTCATGATCTTCTTTCTTCCGTGAAATTGAAATTATTCTTCGAATCATCGACAGTTAAGATCAGCCGTCAATTATGGACCCTTAAATAAGATCTTAAATAATTCAACTGTGTAAAAATTCCATTGCAAACTTGTATTGAATTTCCGAACTCGTAAAGTTTGAAGCTTTATTAAATTTGACGATTTTCTCGATTTATGACAAAAATTAATTAAAATCGTCAATCAGGTGTCCATTCGTGGAGTGTTGTATCGTGATATTTGAAAATTTATTAAATTCGTCGGTTTTCACGATTTATTACAAAAATTAATTAAACTTGGATTTACAATTAATTAAGACTTGGATTTACAACGTTCAAGAGTGGCTTCGAAAGAAAGCGTTAAATAGCAAGCGAGGAGTTTTAGCACATAAGTGAATAAATACGAACCTGTAATGATTATCGGGATCGCTGTCGGAGCATTGCAACGGTGGTAAGCCGTGATGGCAATGATGCGGCAAGCCGGGTGGTCTCAATGTATTTTCCGTATTTTTCGCCATGAGAACGAAAGTCTCCAGTGAAGTAGCCAAATGATGTAACTGGGGTGAGGTGATTTTGCCGCTTAATTTACCCAATTGAACCTCGATGAGCCATGCGTATTCGAGGGTTTCTTCGTCGAGAGTGCGTCCCTCGTTGCTGAACATGGCGTGTCCTCTGACCTGAAGCGCACTGAGCATCAAGTGTCCCTGCTTCAAGTGTGCCTCTTTGCCCGGTCTGGTGACATTGTCCGTGAGTAGCATGATGGCTGGTGAGAGTAATAGCTGTAATTCCGTCTCCTTGAAGCTTTTCTTCATCTCGAAGCCAAAACGTTCGAGCAATATAACGGGACAAGGTGGATCGTTGTCGTTGCAATTTTTGATGAGATGTGCTTGTATATCGTGCATGGTAATGCCAACGGTAACTTCGATAGGTCGATAATATCGCGGATCGAAAGATTTCGTTCGCGTTTCCTCGTCCTCGATCGAAGCTTCGACACTACTGTTGTTCGGCACGTCACGATCCTTGTTCCTCTCATTGGTCGTCGCGGAGGTCATTCCCGCGGATTGTTGTGCCCGCGATGCTTGCATGTCCGTGAACGTCTGATAATAACCGAATATGTTCTCCTTGAGATGTATGAAATTTTTAATCAACGAGCCGTAGAGGATGAGTGTGGACGAGCCGATCTCCAGATCAAGGCTGACTCGATCGGGAGCGATCGATTGAGGATCGAACTTCTGCGTGCCATCCTGGGCCCAATGCAGACCCGGTGATTTGCGGCAGCGCGGTATGCGCATGGGCGACAAGAGAATCTCCTCCTTCTCGGGAGTCGTTATATTCGCCTGTGGGGTTGGTCCCAACGGCGGACACGGATGATAAATGTAATTGATGCTCAAGGCTACGATCGGCACCGACCAACAGTCAACCCAGCCCGCGCCTCTCTGGCAAACCTTACGCCACTTCTTTTGTCGCGGCATATCGGCCAGTCGTTTGGACGTACCGTCGCGCGTCATAATTTTCGCGTTTTTGTCCAACGCCAGCATGACGACTCGATTCGTGTTAACCTCGGGCAGATAGAAGGATAGATCCACGCTCTCGCCCTGTATCCAAAAGCGCAGCGGTATCGTTACCGGGAGAAAGTCCACGAATGGCAGATCAAACGAGAGATCGAAGAATTCGCCGCAGAACGCTATGTGCGCGTTCTCTTGATTCTGCGAGGAACAATCGATCCAATTGTACTCGTTCGATATCGTGATAAGTTCGAATTCTTTGAGGAGCAAGCTAAACTTCCACGTGTAAGGTACGAAGTGCAGTATGTCCGGGCGCGATTTGCTCGCCCAATCGTTTATCATGTCCTGGAAGAACTCCTTGTGCGAATAAACGAGATTGGCGGTGGCTTTACAGCCGGTAAGATTCAACGTCCACTCTTGGTGATCGTTCCATCGTATCGGATAGTGACACTTGACGCCGAACTCCAGAGTTTCGCTCGCAACCAAGCTACGGTATTGCAGACTCGTTGTCGCTTCGAGATGCAACAATTGTCCCGTTATCTTCGTCGTGAAACCGTCCTGCAACACGATCCAGGGCATCGTTATCTCGAGATACGATCCGGCCCCGACGTTCACGTGTACCGCGTTAGTTTCCCGGTTTTTGCTGAACAATATGTCAACCGTTGCCTCGTTCAACGTCGACAGCCGTATATCGAACGATTGCACCTGACGCTTGTCCCCGGGTTTCGGCGACTTCGTTATTTTCAACGGTTGATAGTCACTCGGAAAGAAGAATTTGAAGAGATTCTCGCGCTGCCGATCCGCCCAGGGTCCGTAACTAAAGTCCGTTCCTTTACCGCATTTCACGTCTATACCCCATATGGGTGGCATCGCCTCCACCATGTCCCCGTTCGCCAGCCTTATCATCTCCGGATGCTCCGGTACTACACCCGGCTCGTCCATGTAATAATACACCTCCATGTTGTTCGAACTCAACACAACGAAACCCTCGCCCATGTATCTCGGTGGGTCGTCCACCATACCCGTATACTTCGGACTCGGTGCGAGAATCACTTTAAAATTTTCCGCCTTGCACTTTGTGAAATGCATAAAATGATCGTGCCGCGACGCAGCTGGCTTCGTCGAGTAAACAAAGTGAGCTTCCTCCACTGTTAGTGATAATGTTGTCGGTACTAGACGATTCCCGAATACTATGCGTCCCTAAAATCATTCAAATAACAGTTAATCTCTTGAAAAACGTTTAGTACTCCTACTTTTGGAAAAGCTTAATTATCAAAATATGTATGCCTAATTGCAATGCCAGCAGGTGTGTTGAATCATTACGATTAAAAGCTTGTGAGAAATATTATCCGGTATCGAAAAAAACATCAAATTCGAATGATGAACAACGAATTAATATTTTGTACAGACTTTTTTTAGCGTGACCTTCACAGCTTTGAAAGAGTTTTCAACATCGATGTAATTGTTTTTACATTGATAACTGCTATTTAAAAAATTTTTTAAATGCGTACTGAAACAGTGAGTTCTCTTTACGAAACCATAGTTTCTACAAAAATGAAATCGTAATCCGAAACACGTTTTGTTAAAGTATGACAGTGGAGCTTTGATTCTCAAAGCTCCACTGCCATAAAACGTTAAAGTATGTTTACTTTAACAAATGTTTGTTAAAGTATGTTAAAAACATACTTTAACAAAACAAAACATTCGTTCAGCTGGACATAAAAAATATGCATCATTGTTAGAATAACATTACAGAATTACAAAGTAACGACTTAAACGAAGTGAAGGAATGTTCGGTGTGAATGAATAGTGCAAAAAAATTATCCTGCTATTACTTAGACTCGAGTTAAAGTTACTGTGGATGTTTATTTATATCTCTTAACATCATCTAAAAGGACCAGAAAGGAACTTTCAACTCACGGTACAAATGTCTAATTTGATAACAGGTATCAAATCACGCCAAGTTCGGGCAATAACGTGAGCCTCTTGTCGTCTGATATTGTCTACGTGACGGGACACGTCCATTGCGTTCAGTTGTTGGCGAGTCTCGTTGGCTGTGTTGCTCATCGACTCCGCGTCTCGATCGTCCATGTTCATACTATGATTTTCTGCATCGGGGAATATCTGAGAGGATAGGCCGAATGTTTTCTCGAGCTGGGCGTACAGGTGGCCACGATTGTACACGTGAAGCTCGAAGCCGTTCAACATTACGGATAGGCGCGTATCGGAATGCGATAGATCTGTGGAGAGAAAGCGGCGGCTCTTATTCTACTGGGTAGGAATGAAATCATAATTATGGTTGGTGCGAAACAATGAGGAAATTATGGAAAAATTAGAAACCACTAAAATTATGATAACATTGAAAAACTAAACTTCTAAACTATAATTGTTTGACATTCAAAGGAGGAAATAGAGGGAGAAGAGAAATTTTAAAAGTTTGTCTACCTTCTGAGACATCCTTCGGCACGTAACTTCTCCACCATCTGAATATGAGCCAACCATCTTGAATTCTTAAGCTGTAATCAGTCGTGATGTATACTATGTCCCTGAACATGATTTTGCCACTGAGTGCACTGAGCGTGAATGATCCTGAAAAAAGGCAGTCGAAAACAATAGCGCTTGAGTCTTGGTTCGATAGAGCCGCATTGTCGTTGATTTGTACGCAACTTACCAACTTTGACGTGACCTTGCCTTATCACGAACCGGTTCAACAGTCTCGTCAGGACGTATCCTATTACGCGGCTATTGTAATAAGTGATGTAGATGACCCATGATATTGCGGAAACCAGAGAACACAGCAGCCAAATGAAGTTGCTATCTATTCTCAAGTCTTCCAGGATCACGTGATCTGAATAATTCCAGTACGCCGGCTCCAACCCGGAGAAGGATGGAGCAGTAGCGTTGTAAGGTGTTGCATCCGCCATTTTCTCCTCCGACGGTTTATCAAAAACTCCGTGTGTAAATCATTGCCATCGATCTCCAAGCTTAAAAAAACATAGAAACTATTATCTAATCAGCAGCATCGAAAGAATTCTCTTCTAAAAGAAAATCTTCCAGCAGGTTTCGCACAATCGTCTAGTAAGTTATGAAATCTTTGAAACTCAAACAGATTCCAAAAAAGTTACTTTAAATATTCATAAGATTTGCATGTTTGTCGCAAAGGCAGAAAACTAGAACAAATAAATAATGCAAAACAAAACAGCGCAATGTTTATCCAGTGATGAAACGAGAAAACTCAACGCGATAACTTCTTCCTTGTCCCTAGATTCAGTCATAATGTTCAAGGACTTTGCATAGATAAAAAGAAATTGCTTTTCGCTTCGGGCAAAACAAACAGTCGATGTGCCAAATAGGATATCAGGGGCGATATTTTTGAACATTGTTTAAACTTAACCTAAATATTGAGTTCGATTGCAGAATAAACTGTGCACGACGGTATGATTCAACACCGTTTAATATGTAGCATCGATTGTCGATGATTGCGTACATAAATGATATCTGTCATCTCTGATAACACTCGTCACATATTCATTGATACACATATATATGGTGATACGCATACACGCCTACACGGACATTAGAACTTCAATTGTAAAAGAGGCCAACGATCACAAGAATGATCTCACAGCAATTAAACGACGATTCGGACGGAATTATTATCCAAGTTTTTTAGATTCCGTTAATCGCTGGGAAGAATAAAGGACGATTGTTTTGTCACTGGCACTGGATTTATTGACATCGACGCGTCGTTGAATTTTGCAACGATAAGAGAAGAAAAAGGTCTCGAATCATTTATCGGTTAAATTCACAATAATTGGGAACGCGATAACGGAAGATTTCTCTTGTCACAACATTACTCACCTCACTACGTACGAGGTGTGTTACGATCGCATTGTGACATTCATCATTTACGTTTTTCTTTCCTATCGCAGTGTTTAGAACACTCAGAACGTTGGGATCTCTTCGTTACATGTCAAAGTACGTACTAGCGTCGCATCGGATACATGTACGTACACTCAGCTGAGCGACGTCGGCACATCGTTTAGCTTACACACGTACGTACACATTGAACCCAGGAGGGTAGCACCGCTCACTACTCCCGTCCGCCACGGTAAGTGTCACACGTCCGGTCGGTAAAAATCCTCCTGTAGGTTCTCTCCCAAACAGATCAATAAATAAAAGAAGAGAACAGTTATTTACTATTCAATAAGGCGCAAAATGTATCTTTTCTTCTTTCCAAAAAATCAAGCATTCCAGAAATAATTGGGTATCTGCGTTTCATCTCTCTCACATTCATGGCAACTCGGTTGGTATGATACCTACCCTTAAAATGCATCGCGTTTTTGATCGCATTTTTAGTTATATCGTTCACCTATACGTGGAGCTAGATATTCAGTGACAATATCTTTGTCGCAGGCGACTTGACTTAAGTTCCATATATTTTGTAATCGCAAATTTTCGATTACAAAATACATGGAGACTATAGTAAATGCTAGCGTATCTCAGCAGCGCCGCTTTTTCGGAACATTGTTTCGGGACACTTTCGGACGCATCATAAGGCAAAGATTGGACTCCTTTACTATAGTCGCCATGAGCATTCACAAAACACTACTGAAACGTCAAAAGTTAACTACGAATATCTCCACAACGATATCGGGAACAGTGGTGTATTTTCGTGACGAAATTGAAAAATGTATGAAGTTTCTGAAAATTCGTTTTTCTGCCGTGCATTGGTTAAGATACATATACTTTTGTATCGTTTTATTTTTATTTTGTCGACTTCCGGTACAAATAACACGGGGTTAAATGAGGCTTTCATTCTCAAATATTTCTTACAAATCATCGGCGAAGTGCTTTTTTCTTTTTTTCTATCAATGCAGCGTGATCAACTCTATCATTTATTTCAAATTTATGCAAACTTAGACAAGTCGATATATTTTTTACAGACATCCTTAACCCGCGCGCCTTAAATTTCAATCTATCGGGGAATCTACGGTCAGCGCCGCCTCGCGATATGTTTTCGAAATGTGTACGAGGCGCAGCGCGCCGAGCGCAAGTTCCGTGCTCGATGTTCGCGGTTTTAAAATGGTCACACGCGATGTAACGGAGTAATCCGAAAAATTCGTATAAAACAAACGTACCGTCGCGATTGTAAAATTCTATCGTTGAATCCGAGAACCGGCATCAAGAGATAATTCATTCGATGTGTCTCGTTTGACAAAACCCTCTGGGGGTTTCACCAGCCAGCGTCGTTTTTCGAGGTCAAAAAATTCGTCGTAGCACACACACGCAGGACACGCATCGCATACATAACCTCCAAAAACGCCCGGTGAAAACGGTTTTCAGTAACTTCCAATGAATGTTCCTTACCAATGCGATTTCGAAATTTCTCTCGAAACATGAAGGAACTTGAAGACACGAAATGCGAGGTGAGTTTACCTTGTCCGAACACTTGTTTCCTCGTGTGTTTTTTTCTGTTCATTTCGCAAATCGTCGGGCAAAAAAAAAGTTACGCTTGGTTATATGGACACAAGTCATAAAATCCATGGATAATTAACGTCACCGCGGCAAGCTCAAATTTCGTTATCCCGATCGATTCACAGGTAACGTGACTCATAATATCATTATTTATTCCGTGTTAACTCTGAATAATCTTTTCTATATAGGTTCGCAGAACGTTAGATCTACAGTTTTCTGTGTGGGATCATTTGAACAGTTCCCTGGGGGATGAGGGAACCTCATCAGGCTCTGCAGGCAACAGTCGCGAGAACCCTCTGGGAAATTTCTTTGCTGATGCAACTTATGCTTGGCTCAGTAGCGGTCCTAGACTGGTAGTCATTAATGTTAAAACTGGTATCGGTATCAGTTCTTGGACATTCAGAGAGAGGATAACGAGTGTGTCGCAGTTTCCGGCCCAACTAGGACAGATACCGTTGCTACTCGTCGGTTTGGACAATGGAGCCAGTAAGGTGCGAGATTCCTATGGACTGGTTTGCGTCTTTGACTGTGCGACTTCGCAGGTTCTCAGGGCAATACAGGTAAGAAAAACTTTATAATTTAATATATCTTTATATAACTCGCTGAAGTGTCAGATTTCTTTAGAGTGTTATAAACTAACAGTGTTTGATTGATTGAAGATGCCGGCTGGTGTTGAACAAACATGTGTGGTTTCTGGTGGAGCGGACTGGGAAGATTTTGGTGATAAGAGAATGGATAGCGTTCTGGACGAAAGCAATGGCACGGCTTGGGTCACGTTGCGTAACCTTGATCATCTGATGATAGATTTGCGACGTACCTCCTGGGATGGTTCAACGAGTATGCCTCTGCTCGATGAGAATAATCCTGCAGGATTGGACTTTGCGCATCGCAATGGAACTACGTCAACTAGGCAACGCGGCAATCGAGAAAAACACGCAGCGTACAACTTCATGAACAGTCGTGAGTATCTCTATCGATCTGTTTCATTAGAGCCGAATGATTTTTCTCTAACGAAAATCACCGGATTGATGTTGTTCGTTCCCTACTTTCCAGGATTGGAAAAGTTCATAGGTTTCAATCGCGAAGAATTCGAGTCATCGTCGATTTACGAAGAATCGCTAACGTCATCGTTGGTATGCTCGAGAAAGATTGGTAGTCTTGTGTCGGGTTGTCTCGGAAGGATAATAATATGGCAGACCGACGGTGAGATCAGATGGATAAGTGGACCGATGGACAAGAGCACGTCGGTAACGCATCTGGCTCTTCTCGAGCCCGCTGACGACCCTCGACCATTTTGTTATTTATGGTCGGTGCATCAGGAGGACAGCGGCTGCTCGTCTTCACCGATTTTGCGAATGTACGCGATGTTGTTCGAGCGCAAATACACGGACAAAGGTACAAACTCGTACTTCAATCTCGAGGCAGATCCTAGCGTGAAGTTCGAGCTTGAGCTCGAGGAGAACGAGAGAGTAACGAGTTTGTGTCCTATCGTGCGCGACAGTAATCCCGAGCAAACCGATTCGAGCTGTAAACGCGGCGAAGACAGTATTTTGCTAATAAGCACGGAAACTCGAATGATACTGTTCGATTTGAATCAATGGTACAAGGAGCAAATGCCGCAGTCGATCGGTGACTGTAACAATCCGAACGCGATCCTTGCGAATTACCGTACCAGGCCGGACATTCGCAGCGCCCCTCTCAACGAGATTATTCTCAATTGTGTCTATTCGCCGGAAACCCTCAAGGACTTTCCATGCAACGCAGCTGCACCGCCAGAGGAGCTCTTCTTTCCGAATTCTTTGTCTCTCGAGTGGATCGAATTGAGCGCTTCGCGCTTGACGTACTGGACAACAAGGGGTTTGCAAGCCGAATTGCTTCGCGAAATTTCTATGTCGGGGCCCGTTATACTTATCGAGCCAACGGAAACGTACGTTCGTTGCGCATCGGCTGGCCTTGTCTCAGCCAGCGGTGAATCGACCGCGACTACCGACAAAGATCTCCAACGGGAAACGGTTTTGTCGCTCTGTCTCGAGCAACGCTGGTCCAAATTTTTGCTCAAGTGCGCTCGAGAATGGTCGGACGGAAGCGCCTCTTACCTCTTCCATGCTTTCCTTCGCTGGGGCATGCAGCGTGCCTCGTCGATCAAACTGACCGCCGATCTTCTCTCCGTACCGCTTTACGATCAATCGGGCGCGGGTATTGGTGAGGCAGAGATCAAGCAATTGCGCTTTTATTGTCAACAATTAGAATGCATCACGAGCGTCGTGACGAATCTCCAGATCGACACGGTCAATCTGACCAATGAAAGGAGAGCACTGCGTCGCGTCTCGACCTATCTTCAAGTTTTACTCTGGTTCTACGACGTTGATCTATTACCGGAGACACAGGAGATTGAGGACGAAGGCCCGATGCCGTTATCTTTTTCTCTGAAGATACCCTACCCTTACGAGAGACTGACGAGTATGTATCGCGAGAAACGAAAAGAGTTTGTGAAAGCAAGCACGAAAAATACGGGCAATCACGAAGAAGACATGTTCATCGATGAGCTTGTGACGCGTGAGTGTGCACCTTTAAAATCACAGTGGGAACGCGAGGGTGGTGAATTGAGCGTGGGCGGTTATTATCCACCTTCGTCCCTCCAATCGCTACTGCGCAGTTATCTGACAGACTGTCACGCGACGAGTTCCACCGATCTCAACGAGATGGAAAATAAGCATCAGATTACGATCTATCTGCTGATGGACCTGGCGATGCTACTGCAGAATTCTTGTCCCGTGGTCAATCAATTGATAAAATATCCATCCGCCTTCAAACTCTCGCCAAGTCTGATAAAGCTGACCCAGGCGTTTTGGCTTCTCGATCACGAGGATTATCAGGGTTTTATCGACATGATGACGGGTCAACTGGTCTCGGATTCGGACGTCAAGGATTGGCATCACAGGCTCGTTATGCGCACCCTCATACGAAACAATCAGAACAAATTGGCTCTGATTTATCTACGCGTCAGGAAACCACCGTTGTCCACGCTCGACGATCAAGCGACCGTGATAAGTTTGTCGGTTGAGCACGGCCTCGTACAGTCGGCTTTTCATCGCAGACCACCCACCCACTACGCTCAACTGCTAACGAGTTTCTATCGAGCGTGCAAAAAGCACGATCGACTCAACGACATACTTCATCTGGCTCTCGATCCTGAGGAGGAAGAAGTATTCGTCAAGTTTCTAGAGAACGAGAAAACCGAGGATACCCGTCTCTTGTATTATCTTCAGCGATGTCGTTACGCCGAGGCCAGCAACGTATTTCCAATCGGATCGGTCGCACGTGGCACGAGTCACGCGAGAGCCAATGAGAAATCGGCCTCCCTCTCGATATTCAACGCTTACAATGCAACCCTACCGGATGTGACGAGAAAATTCTCATCGAGCATCGCTCCGAAATCTTCCAACGGTGACACGACCTCAAGATATCCGAGACCTATGTCCCACTCCAATAATCGTGCGAAAACCCGCGACGCGCACGAGTTCGTAATGCGAAAAGCGCGAGAAACGTTTCTGCGACGTAATCGATCGCGGATACCGTTCGTCAGTGCGCCTTGCGGCCCGCTCAAATCACGAGCTGAAAACGTCGACACGAATTCCGTTCTCTACGTCGAGAGGCTCGAGAGAACCCGCGGTAAGCGTTCGTTGGACGAGATGCGCGGTGACGACGGCACGACGAGTGCCGACAACGAGGACGACCGTAAACGTCGCAAGACCGTGGTCTCGGCTCGAAATGCCGAGAACGAACGAGCTAACGATCGTGAAATTGGCTCGAGTATGGTCTTCGATACTCCCCTGGTGAAACGGAAAAATCAAATGATCAACGCCCGAGGTACGAGCGTAGAAACGCCACATTCGATATTGAAGATACGGCAATTGATACGGGATTCGACATCACCCTGCCACGTTGAGTCCCAGGACATCGTCGAGGGAAAACTTCACGAAAGAGAACGCAAGCGTCGTCAGATAAGATTCAGTCTTTGTCAACCACAGCCGGAAAAAGAGACGACGATCGAGGACGCTGAGGTAGCGATCGATGAGGCGAAAAGTACAGAAGATCCGGACGAGACCGACGACACGGCGGATTATGCGGAAAAAGGAAAAAATCTGGATAAGGATGACACTTCCGCGGAGGAAGAGACCGAGGATGCTTACTACAGTCCAAACGCGAGCGAAAAGTCCAGCGGATATCCCACCCCGAATGAAACGAGCAGCGTTTCCATCAACGTCTCGGGGCCGAGGCCAAGACCAAGCCTCAGAAGAAGCAACGAATCAACGTCGGGCGATCTTCCGAAGAAATCTGTTAAAGCGTCACCAACTGCTGATACGAGGGTAACGGGCGAAATTTCGTTTGCGCTTAACGAGTCGACGAATAAGGCTACGGAAGAACGAGACTCGTTTTCCAACACGGCATACACCGCGTCAATATTGTCCTCGGATACGAGCTACGAGCATTCCCGATCAACCAAATGGACACTGGAATACACGCGACGCGAGAGTGCGTTCTCGTTTTCCGAAAAATCGGTAGAAAAGTGCCGGGATGTCTCGACCGCAGCGTTGTGCACCGAGAGAAGCGATACTTTCCGTAAGTTCAGCCAGGCTGTGACGAAAAGTAGCACCGTCACAAGGAGCAGCGGTTTCGAGGATTCCACGAGTGATCCTTACGACGACGACAAGAACTCCGAGGTACTCATGGAGGTTGACGGCTTCGGCCTCGATCGGGAGTCCACCAATCAGTCGCCCACAAAAGTTGGCTGGGACATTGACAACAATCTCGACAACGTGGAGAGTGTCGAAACTTCCACGATCCAGAACATTACGGATGTGACGAGGATGATCGAGGAGGAACATTCGGTAGATCAACAAGCGGAGGGCTGCGAGAACGAAGCAACGAAGGAAGTCCGTCCCTACCGCGAAGCTTATTCACCGCTTCGACTTCCGGAGAGCGAGGATATCCCAGTGGAGACTGGGGAAACCGAAGAAGTCGGGGATCGAAACAACGACGAAAATGAAAGTGAGATCCGGGTGGATGAATCCGACGAAACCGATGCGGGAGAGGACGAAATGGAAGTGCCGGTACCAAGCGAGGATGGCGATGATGAATGCATGGCCTTGAGATACGAGGAAGATAATGAGGATGATAAGGAAGAAGAAGAAGAAGAGGACAACAACGAGGTGTATCGCAGCCTATCAAACTCCGCGGAAATTTTGCCTGCCGAGCCAGAGTCATCGTCGGAAGGATCCCGCGTTCCGACCGATCGAATCGACGAGAGATTGAAAAAATCATTGACCAACAATGGTTTTTACGAAGTACCAAGAATCTCGTGCCAGGAGGCTAATATAACGGACGACGAATCGTCGAGGAGCGTGGATGGATCAGTCGCGAGTGGTACCTCAGCGAATCCCCAGAACGATCTCGACAAAACTCTCTCCGTTGAAAAGTCTACGTTGGACATTATCAACGAAGCTTCCAACATTACCAATGACGAATCTTCGAGTAGTTTCGACTCGTCGCTGTTCAACGCGAAGAAGCCCAGCCAACCATTATCAACAGTGGCAGATTCGCGGATCGAAGAGGGAAAAGCGACCAACGACGAAGGGAGCAGTCAGGAAAGTTCTTCGTTGTTCACGAGAAAGAAGCGCCCGAATGTTCCTGAAGAAACGGATCTGGTTGATGCGTTAAAGAGTAGCGAAAGCGGTAAAGAAAGTTTCGCATCGAACGCAACGGAAAACGACGCGAGCGCGATATCGAACGATTCCGCGGATAGTGGAATAATAGAAGAGACAAAAGTAGAAATGTCGCTTCGTTCGAGGGGAGTGAAACAAACGATTGCAAAAGTGAGCGCGGCGAATAGAAGTGAGAGTCCTGTGAAGGAGACGAAAGTATCGACACCGCGGCGAACGACTCGATCCCGAAGAGCATCCTCGGTCGTTGAGGAGGTTCAATCTCCGATATTCGAATCACCAGTCACCAGATCAAGCACAGTTGGGAGATTGCGACGGGCCAGTTCATTGGCGAAGGACTTTGGCGGCGTTGGAGAAGGGAATTCTGTTGATACGACGCCTTCCAAGCCAGAAGCTAAATCCACGAGACTACGAAGATCGGTATCTCTCGCGAACGATTTGACTCCTGTGAAATCTCGCATTTTCGAGGAAGAGCGAAACGAAGAAACGGAAGAGGCTCCGATCGGACGTCGAACGAGACGAGCCACTTCGGTGCAAAAAGACACATCCCTCCTTCCAACGGGAAAAGTCACGAGATTGTCGTCAGAGGTCACTCTGCCGGAGGATGGAAACGTCGACGAGCCATCGTCCACTCGCAGGTCAACGAGAGCTAAGAAAACTCCGAGCGTCAATGAGGCGACGACTACCGCGCCGAAGCGACTCACCAGAGCCTCGTCTTTGGTCAAGGAAATTGAAGATGACCGTGCCGACGAGGATGCGACTGTCGTTACCCGAAGAAACACGAGAAAGCGGGGCAACTCGCTTCCGATGGAAACGAGCGTGGAAACAAATACGAAGGCGACTTCGGTGCAAAGGACGAGGCGTGGCAGTAGTTTGGTCAAAGACGTGATACCGGAAGAGCCCAGCGAGAACGCCGAAGAAGTCAAGAGAAAGAGAGGCTCATCGAGAGAAAAGTCGAACGCCGCAAAAGCAAAATCTACGAGTCCACGAAGCTCGATGGTCGCCACGCGCACTCGTCTCTCCTCGATAACTTCTATACCCGAAGAGGAAGAGCAGGAAAAGGACAACGAGGGATCGGACAATGAAATAATCGCGTGGACCAGCAAATCCACTGTAGCTGCTGCTAGGAGTACTCGATTGAGGCGAGCGACCAGCGTTGATTCGTCACTCGCCGTCGTTAAACGGCGAACGCGAACAGCGTCCGCTAAAAGTGCCATAATCGATGAACCGATCGAGGAAGAAACTGCGGATGTCGAAACTCTGCCGCAACGCAAAAACACATCGGCTAAGAAAACAACAGCCCCCGTTCGCAGAAAGAGAACCACGTCCGCGACAACCTCCAGGGATGATCCGGAAGATGTGGATTCGGAAAAACCGTCTTCGAGGAGAACGCGAAAATTGTCGACAAAGAGCAACGACGACGATGTCTTTGAATTCTCACCGCCTGACAAGGCTCTTGATAGGCCGGATGATGATGTGCATGGTGACCAGGATCAAAGTACGTGAGAAAAGTCATTATTTCCTGCTGGAAACTGGTCAAAAGGCTCCAAAGTTTCTATCGCTAATTTTTTAATTGACGATTCGATTAAAAGTTTTTGATTAAAAAAAATTTTGATTTTTGTTTGAATTGCGTAAACGCACTAATTATCATGCTTCAATACTACTGTCATATTATATTTAATAATACTAATTCAATAGTTTTATTGCTAATTATTTCTAGGTTATTATCCTATTCAGAAAGATTTAATTAGTTATTACTGTTATTATTATAATTGTAACCAATGTTTCGTGATATTCTTACTGTACAATTTCATTTGTCCAGGAACGAGTGGAGCAGTGAATTTTGTATTTTCGCCACCACACACAAGAGCGAAGCCGGTCACGCCCCAACCTCGTAGGTACAGACTTCTTGGCCACCCATCATAGCTTTTCAACTTATTCAAGTTGCTCGATGCGATCGAACGACTTCCTTTTCCTTTCATCTTCTAGTAGCAAACTCTCTTGTATACATTCCCTTATTCTTTAAATGCGTTCTTTTTTGTGGGTTCATTACGTCGCCTTTTCACTGCAGGAAAGTAAATCGCGACTTCATACCAATCACCGAGAAGGAGAGAGAAGCGGGAAAGCGAGCGATGGCAGGCTTGGTGAGTCGACCCCACATCAAGTTGTCCGGCCGAACGAGGGATCCCTTTCTACTTTACGGTCCACGACAAATCTTCTCGATTCCAAAACGCTCCAAGAGCCTAACCACGGACTCAGCGGGGTCGACACAACGGGATCGCAAAGAACAATGATTTAGATAATTTTCGAATAAACGCGAAATAAAAAAAAGAAACTTTAAAACAATTGGAAAAAAAAGGAGGAAAAACGCTGTGAAGAAAATATATCGCGCAAAAAATCTCGTAGTTTCGAGGAAGCCGCGAGTGTCTGCGAGCGGGAGAATCGATCAAACGAAATAAAAGTGGTGCGTAAAGTATGTACCGCACTTACTGATATTTACACACAGTTTATAGATCCATTCGGACTCTCGTTACGACGAATCCAAGTGAAGCGTTGAATTTCGAACGGTAAATTAAAAGTGGAATTCCCTTTTTCTTTTTTTCGTTGTTAATACGCCTTTGATTTTCTTCTCTTTTCTCAAGATACTTTTCCTTCGTTACCTGAACGATGTAAATATCGAACGATCTGGACATTGAAAATTTTCCACACTGTACAAAAGTTAAAAGCGCCCTACGGGACCACGGAATGCACATATATATTTTGCATTCGTATGTTCACCGTACTCTTGTTTCTTATCCGTCGTATAATTATGAATGAATAAAGGACAGTATTTTTTCACAAACGGAACGGATGAATTCGTTGATTCACTTGCAGCGTATAATAAACGTTGATCTTTGTCGAATCTACAGTTGGAAGCCTTGTATCGTTCCGGGTTTATCGTATATCCGCGCACACGTTGACCTCCTCGAAAACAAAATTCTGTTCTCCGTGGACGAAAGTTTATTGCTGGGCTGCTATTAATTTTTGAGTCTTATCGGGAGCACACTCCCGATAAATAATAATAATGGTTTCCTAATTCCTAAATACTCATCGACAAACTTTCCGACATTGCAAAACAATTTTTTCTCTGGTATAAAAACAACTTTTTTTCATTGGAAGAAAAATCAATACCTGAATGTTACTTGGGAGGCCTTAAGATATCTCACATTATTTGTAAGCGACGTACTTCTTCAAATGGAATCTAGCACGATATTGTTCGAGTGATTACGTAAATGGTACAAAATATTGAAATTACCGTATTTGTCAAAGTCGACACGAAAAAAAAAATTTTACGCTCTGCTGGAATTCGGGTACAGAAGTCAGCTAAAACTATGATAGGCGTACGAATCCACTTTACCTTTCACGGGATTTTGATGCTTCTCTAGCCCTTTGGCACAGTACACGCTGATTTATTTATATTTTCACCCTGAGCCTCACGAGAAATAAAAATGCATTTTAACCCTTAACCAACTAGCGTCGGTCACAGTGATTAGAATACACGTTACTAGAATACACGTTAGGTGGCTAAGGGTTAATATTCAATCATTTTAAACCAGAGCCTCGCGAGAAAAAATATAATTGTATTTCAATATTGATGAAACGATAACAAAAAACAACTTTTAACAAAAATACAGAAGCAGTTTTTTTATCTATATAAATAAAGCAACAGTTAACAATTACGGACAATTTTCCATTTGTATTACTTTTAATTTTTGGAATCTGTTTTTACCATTGTGCCGGGATTGGACGGAATATTAAAGCTTTATTAATTTGTTTTCATGCTTCGTAATACTTGGATTAGATTTCTACATCAAAACCCATGAAAAAGAAAGGAGTGTAATATTGAATTTAATATCAAACAGATTTTTCAATTTATCACTGTTAGATTCCTTTATTTGTTTGGGTTGGCAAAAAATGAAAAATCTCTCTAAGCTTCTATTCTTAATAATGAGACGATTCGAATAAATTACCGAATAATTGATACCACCTTTTGAGCGGGAACTTTGCACTAACCTTTTGGACAATATTATTATTATTAAACCACCTGAAAGGTTTTTTGACATAACGGAATTATTTTCGACATATCGAATTTTGGAAATTGATCGCTTATACGATAATATACTGGTAACGTAAATTTGTTACTTTCCCCTTCTTCCCAACGTGGTTTCTGATGTGTGGAATATTGGGATAGATTATTCGTGGGTTCGTATCTATTTTTTTTTCGATCCGTATATTTTGGAAAACTGTCGATTGCGTTATACATGTCCGCGCATAGCGAAAGGTGCGATCGTATGCAGCCAGAATTCGTTAGGGTTTTAGAATTTATTCGCGATTATGTTGGTTGGTTTCCACTGACGGGTTTTTTGCCGTTTCGTAGTTTGTGGATAGAAGCGTCATGTAATAGATATGTATATATCGAATTAAAACAAATTATTAAAGCAAGATATATGGCGTCGTGATAGCTTTTTCGAAATAAGGAATTTTTTAAAATGTCTGCAGGATTTGATATTATTATTATATAATAAATATAATAATAATAATAAATATCAAATCTCGCAATAATCTATACGAAGTTCATATTTCAAAAAAGTTATCTTAATTCGCCGAAAATCCATTTAGGTACGTTGAGTTACTAAAAATCTCATTTCTTAATCTTCTCGTCAACGGATGAAAGTTCAAAGAAACCTTTATTCGTCGTTTACCGGAGCGGGAAATATTTTTTGTTGTTTTTCTAAAGAAACAAAAAACGAAAAAATCATTGGGCATCTGCAAACCAGCCGTCTGTGTTGCATTTTGCTTCAGTAAGTGATTTACATTATTATAAGAAAGGTTTGTGCAAAATTTCTTCCCGACCGAAGGTAACTGCTATTCTGTAGCTCAGCTTATATTTGAAGAGGCGAATAATCGTTTTCATTCCAGGAAGCTGTTGTAAATGATTCTGGTTACAGAACTTGTATCATAAAGTTTGTAAATAATTTATTGATAGGCTCGTGTATAGTTGTGTTAATACAATAAACGCATATGAAAATGAAAGTAAACATTTTCTTTTTCGGCGTTACGAAGAAAAAATTATTTCCAGTCACCGATTTTTTACGATTGTTCGTATAAATTTGGATTCCCGGCGATATAGTATGTATATATATATTTATATATTTCTATATATAAATTTATAGTAAATTTGATATTGCTACATATAAATTGTCTTGGTAGGCCTCAAACTTTCGTGCTTCTTCGGCGGAATGCTGTACGCAAAATCGTACGTATGAACGAGTAAAAAAATCCGCCAAGGTCGCAGAGATTGCGATACGCAGAAAATTCGCGTACATTCGCTCTCATCCAATTTTCGAAATAAATATCATTAAATAAATCGTAGAGTAATACGCGATACTTTAAGATAAGAAAATTATGGCAAGCCGAAAAATGCAACTTTTGCCAATGAACGCCCCGCCAGCGTGTTTGAAGGTTTCCAATTGTTTCAAGTATCTCGGCTTACTTTTTAAATTATTTGGTACAGGTAACCGTACGAAAAGAAGATATAAAAAAAAACATGGTCCAGGCCACCGCGTACACGTAATACTTCATTCGATCTGCGTGCAAAGCCAAACGTTTAAAGTTTCAGATCTTTGGCAATGTTCCGTCGTTGGTCATCGATTTCCATTTTTTAAACTCTTATTTTACCTTTGCGTTGCAAAATTCAATTATAAATATTATGAAAAATATATATATAGTATTTGCGTTTATCTATAATCAATGAGAACTTTGTTTTATCGTTGAGATTAACGAGAAGTGAGATTCACATATTCTACGTATTTCTAGAATTGTCCAATCGATTGCCCAACTCTCGTTTCCGTTTTTGAAGGACTGAATGGTAAATCGACGATCGAAATGAAAAATCAACGAAGTAATCGGAGACTCACTTGTCATAGCAAAAAATAAACAAAAAATGCGTTGATTTTACCAAAATACTTGATGCACTATAAAAATCATGTGTATGGTCGATAATAAAAAATTAAAAAAAAAAACAAAGTTCATATCGTTGAGTAACAGCTGCTCCGGTGCAACATCTAGACAATCAATTATTCCGCTTTTCGCTGCAATTAGATTCGATTCTAGTAACCCTATCGAGCATTCCTATGTACGATCGATTCCTTCGTTCGTCGTATAATCTAAACTTCGGATTGAATTCTTTCGAAACTTCTATGGCTGCAGAGAATATCGAACAATATCTGTCTTCGTTTTCGGCTTAATTCGATATTACTACCGATAAATTCGATTGAGCGGCCCGCACCTATTTGAAAAACAAAATGTAATGCCTTTGTCAGAAAAGGCACACGATTGGCTTGTATCTAACGTTCGAACACGATATGTGGTACGAATCTTATAAACGCTATGTCAAAAATTCCAAAATTTACTCGAAATCGTTTTTGGCGGATTTCGAAATATCCTTGATTCCTCTATCGAATGGAGCACATGTCATGATGGGGTTCAGGAATGACACCACTTTAAGAATCCAGAGAAACGGTTTTTCGAACTCTGCAGCAAAAGACGGATGTTTCTACTAGTAAATTTGCATTGACAAACTCAAAACCAAAAAATTTTTGACGCGCTTTTGCGGTAAATTTTCTCAAAAGTGCCTCGCGATGAAACTCACATCTTTGGGAATAAATTATTCGCGAAAATATACAGAAATATCTCTATTAGTTGAAAAGTTTGCTTTCTAAAAGACATTAAGATTTCTTTTATTCAATGCGTTTTTTTCCCAAAGTATTTTCCATTTTCTAAGATAATAAATATTTTCGAAATGTTTAACGTTGTTCGCAGATGGTGAAAAATGTTAGGTTTTTGCGCAAGGCTTGAATTTCCAGCACTTATGGTTAACTAGTAAAAGCTTCTGATTGAAAGGTGACTTTAGAAATAGATTCAAACATTATAAAGCCCATGTAATAAAATCCGTCAAGTCTTTCGATAGACCTTTTTGAAGTGAAAAATCTTTAAAGTTTCAACTGTTCTCCGAATCGCTGGAACGATGTCATTCCTTCACAGAGTTCTGGTGGTACGCGTCTAAGTCGATCGAATAGAGTTTCAACAAATTGTTGGCACACATTTTCCCAGAACGAATAACACTGATTGATATCTCTTGCAGATTGATGGCGAGATGTTGAAAAGAGGTCGATATGCACGAATGCACAGGCGTAATGATGAGTTTCAGATTTTTGAAAATTTGTCGAAATCGAGATTCTTCCCAAATGATCGCCGTGTAGAGTCGATTTGATTTTACGATTGACATTTCGATTACTGCATTCTTAATGACTATTTCTCACGAAATTTTTTTCTTTTCGTGGGAATAAGTCAACATTTAGTGGAAACGAGTCCCAAACAAGACTCAACCATAAGCTGAGCTCTAGAAATCATTCGTTTATCAACTTACGACGAGTCGTTCCGTTTTTCCTTTGATTTGAGTTACTCGTCGTTTGTTTGAGTTGATTTTTAAAAATTTGATTTTCCTCTTTGATTATTGGGATTCCGTTTGCTAAGCACCCATTCACTTCCAGCACGCTATCATTCGGCTAAAGAATCTCGATAAAACAATCGATTCACGCCTACCGTAACCTTCAAGATTTTATCGTCATATCCGATACTTTGTCTTAAACGGTTAATGAGCAGAGTCTTTACTTAGGTATCGTTCAACATTGATCTACGAGACGCCCGACCCTCCGCGACAACGTGTACCAACAATTGATCAAGATTTAAGGGTGTCGATCGACGGTAGCACCGCACAGCTACCGTTAGTCGTATTCATGTAACTCTATTGCTGCTTGCAGCCATCTTTGACCCGTCGCTTCTGTTTCTCCTCATGAGAAAGGGCGGGCGATTGTATCTGCGTGCGGCGCTGGCCCTGTATCGGCATGTAGCACGGGGCGTCGTCAAGCATCAACTCTTGAGGTGGCGTTGGTAGTGCATAAGTTGGGCTGACGGTGTTGCTCGAGCTGCTCGAAGAGCTACGATGCGTGTGCCCGTTGTAAGTTGGATCAATCATCGCAGCGACGTTTGGCAATTCTCGCGTATCCTCGCTCGGCGGCTCTTCCAACACTTGAATTTCTTCAGGGTCAGGATACTGCGGCAGGTTGGTAGTTTGTACGCGCGGTCGAGGCTTCTCGTAAAATGGTTTGACGTCGAGTTTGTCCGGTCTCGGTGGTCTCTCGGTTGTACCTTGAGCCTCCAATTGCAGCATTTGCTGGCGTTCCAGCTTCTTTTGCCGCGCACGCTCGCGTGCCCTGCGAGCCTTTGCGCGCTCCTTTTCCTGCAAGAGACGCGCCAACTCGGCGTCCTGTGCTTCCATCGCTATCTTCCGGTCGAGCGAGAGCTGATCGTCGATCGGTGCATCACTCGTGTCCACTGAATATTCTTCCTCCTCTTGTTGCAATTTTTTCGCCAGTTCCTGGGACATGCGAATGAAGCTAGCGATAATCAAGATCATCCTCAGTTTACAGGATCGGGAATGAGAGACAGGATGGTAATGGTAGCGACGAGCCATTGAAGCTCTGTCCTTATTATGGGGATCTGAAGGATTTTTTCGGACTGAGACGGTTTATCTGGCAAAACTATACTATCGAAGTGTTTCAACGTTCAAAGTTTGTGTAATTACAAAAAGATTCTTCACATGAGGCTCGTCAACAAATTTTGAGCAAGTGAATATCAACGAGTGGTATTTATGCTATTTATAGGCACTCTTTTCTTCAGTTCAAACTCAACGATACCGGAGCTGAACTCACCTGATCCTTCTCCTCCTGTATCCTACGCTGCATGTCCAGTTGGGCTTCTATCTGAGCAGCTTCGTCATCGAGCCTCAGTTGGAGCCTCATTCTTTCCTGAAGATCACGTTCTTTCAAGCGTTCCTCTCGCTCCAGATTGAGGGCCACTCGTCTGGCGATCATGGCGTCTCTTTCTTCTCTATCAAAAGGATACAGCTTTACGTTTAACATTGCCTACTTTCGCATGGAAAACGAATTTAATAATGATTCACCAATGCTTACTGTTCGTGTACGATAGACTGATATTTTATTTCCTCCAATTCCTGCTCTATCCGGGCTCTGGGTAAATCCTCTCGCACCTGCGCATTACGAACTTTGTTCCCTGTGTAATGTTCCTTAACTGAAAATCAAAAGGAAATACTGATAATGACCAAATATTGATGGTACATTCCTAAGCAATTTCTCATCGGAGAATTTTATAATTGAATACAGTAGAAAAGATTAGCCGGTAACGTTACACGGCAAGGTGGAGAGGTTTTTCAAGTACGTACTTTCTTCATCCTGCAAGCGATACGCCAGAGCTCCATCCTCGTGTACGAGCCATTCGCGACAGACTGCAAAATTTTTCGTATTTCAAGGTCATTTTGATAACGACGCAGCGACAGACCAGGGAGATTTCAATGCATGACGAAACGCGATAAAATAAGAATGTCGGGCGAGAGTTCTTTGTGAGAAAAACTCTCTTCTCCATGACTCTCTTCCGCTTCGTTACCTTCGTTCACTCGTCCAGCTTTCGGCATGGTGTCCGAGCTCAGGATCGATTTCGCCATTTTTTCCCACCGATAGTAGTTTAATTAACCCGAAAACGTCGAATTATCTCTGCAGTAGGATGACCCTTCAATTTTATTGTTTACAAGCGCCTTATGGGACGACCGTTCCGTCCTCGCGCTCCATCTTGAATGTGTGGTTTATTGCGAATACGGGGGCGCGCATGCGCCTACGGGCTGGTACTACTGAAAGAATGCGGCACGCACACCAGCGCGGAGACGTGTGTGCGAAAACAATAAACAGGTGGCTGACACGAAAGATCGTGCTCTCGTACGCTAAATTACTCGAGGAAGCATCATTCGAGGGAATACGAACGTGATCTTCCTTCTTACGAGCTTTTTCCGTACAGTTTTTTTTCGCTATCGCAATCACTACTGTGTCCTTTTATCGCGGAACCTGGCGCGGTTGGTCAACCGCGCCACTTTTTATTGTTTCTAGAGCAATTTAGTTGTAATTGTCAAATCGCAGTTTGATTTTTGAAAACATGGCAATTGTGGATCTATTCCTAAATGACCAGGTTCCAATAGTATCGCGTGACAAATATCGACGTTGCGATGCCTGACTGTACTCTTGATTGCTCCCCAAACGTTTTTTGTCAGAACCTCGTTGGGGTCAGTGTCATGAGCACAAATTAACGTGCATTAGTCGAGCGTGCATACGAAGTTTACACGATGGATGATGATGTTCCGTGAGAATATGGATTTACTTTGATGGTGCCAACTGTTTCCTTTATCAGGGATATTTGGATTTGTCCGCCGGTTTTTCTCAGCTAGCTGTGTTGGGAATAGAACACCATTGCAATGGCGTCTCGTGAATTACAATTAGCATGACTGTGTCGTCGTTAACGTGAGTGTAATAATGATCGTGTCAAGAGTCGGTCTTCCCCCCCCCCCCACGAAACGGCATTCTTTTATCCGCGGTGCGATTCGCTCTCACGATGTAAATGCGTAATCTCAATTGAACATTGTACGCGTAGAACGGCATTTTCTCGTGGCGCGATTTGCAGCACTCGTTCTTTGTTCTCGAAGAAAACTCATGATAAGACAAATTATTCGTAACCTGATGCGCAGTTTCTGTTATAAAGCTTATCGGAGAGAATTAGAATACTGTTAGATTCGTACGAGTCTGAACCCGATATCAGTCCCAACATAACCTGCACGAGATACCGATGCGCCATCTTTCCGATTTGTACGCGTTCACTCTCATAACGAGACCTGTATTTTCTCGTGTTCTTCGACCCGCAACGTTATACCACTCTCATCTTTGTCGTTGGACTTTATTTTTTTCAATGCTTATGCATTATATCCCTTTTTCTCAAAAACTTTTCATAAGTTAAGATATTACGAAAAAATATATTTATATTTTCGTTGAATTTCATCACGGAAATCACTTTTCGAATATAATAATCATATACGAATACAATTTCGATTTCATCTGGAACACAAATTATGTTGAATTGACACTAGCGGCAAAAAACATAACCTTTAAAAGGGTGCAGGTCACTATCAAAAGTGAAGCGTTTTATCCCACGCTGCCGCCGCCATTTTGTCACAATATCAAAATAATTGTAAAGATCATTGTCGTTGTGTAAAAAGAGGATTACTAAGAGGAATTTTCACTCTGTCAATCGTTCCTTGAAGAATGCCGAATCATCGTTTTCGAATTGCTAGACTGCTAGTGTCAGTTGTTGAATGTAAAAAATAGAAAATTCTCCACAGGATAGTAGAATTTGACGAGCTAATTTCGCAACAGGGTTAATACTCTGCGCATCGATGTGCGTGGCTGCGATGTTTCGCGAATGAATGGATATTCAGCGTTTGGCCCTGTTTCGAAAGTATCACAGTATTTGTACGCAGATGTAGCGCGCGAAGAAGAAAGTACAAGGAATCGGGAATGCGGCCTTCAAGACCGGATAAAATTACGCTTCAATGTTCAGCTCGTCATTTTATTCCTCCGGGAGAACCTGGCGGGCTACATAGATTCTCAAAAGTTTATACATTATTTTTTCCATTTGTATGATTTCGGAATATGACGGGTGTCAGAGGTGAAAATAGGTTGATGCAGGATTTCGACGATCGTTGGTAATAATTTTGCTGGCCCATGGATGCGTCGTCGACTCTCCTCGGCCGTGTTTTCAATCTCGGCCTTCTTTGCCCCTTCCCTTACCGTCTTTGTCAAATCGCTCCTTGTGAGCGCCGGTGTATTTGCTCGTGTCGGTCATTCTCGCGGTTATGTCGTCCGTAGTGGTTTTCTTAGAGAGAATAATCTTCGCTTAAGAAAACTTATCGATCTCGTTTGTGAGTGTACGAATTGGGGATGGTCTACAGTGCTTGATACAGCGATTAAAAGAATAACTGATGCTGCCTCGAACGTATTGCAGCTCCGTCGGTATTACTCCCTTTCGTGAAGAAAAATACCACGGCCAGTAAAACACAGTCGGCAATAGTGATCGCATTTTCACCATCAAAATTGTCTTTCGGCTAATATTGCGAAGTGCAATACGTCTGTTTTTTCCCGAAATGCCAAAACGTGAGGGAAGAATTTTTCGGTCACGTTACTATCAAGATTGTTTGCAGTTTTTACGTTGTTTACATGCACTATACCGACAGCTAATACGGAAGTTAGTGATGTCAAGTACGCCATAAGGTAACTTTCTTGTGACGTCGCTAAAGTTTTTCTACACATTTTAACTAGTTAGGACGGAGAATTGGAATGTTGTTGAAACTTTGATGTTTTTTTTGTCAAGACTTTAGAAAATGAAACATTACATTTTTAATCGAATTTTATAAAAAATATGTAAAATTTCCCGTACCCAATATTTTCAAACATTTTTATGCGGGACTATTCCGGCAGAGGGCAGTTGAAAGGTTGCGGGAGGGAGCTCCACTAAAAGGGGGTTCATGATATCGTGTTTCGCCACAAAGCCGTGTGGAAAGTGCAATTGAAAAAAACTTACCGTTACGCCTGATAAACCTGGTTCTCCGCACGACGCCATTTTATCCATGATGGTTTTTGGGTCGATTTTCTTGGATTTTGCCAAATCTTCGATGTACGCTTTGTACTCTTGCAAGTCCAAGGTCTTCTTTCTGCAATATTTTCGATCCAAATTGATTAGAAGTTTGAAGAAAAAAAGATAGTTGTTCGAAGAAAAATCCCGAAGGATGACGAATGGAAGTACTTGAATTTGTTGAAAGATATTGCCGTGTCGGTGGTGGTGAGGGATTTATCGAAAATCTTGGCTTGCTTCATCCATTTGTCGCTTTTCGACAAATTCATTAATTTACCATCTGATTGCGTGTCGCCAAATTTCGAGAACGCGGTGAATTGTTGCTCGAATGTAGCCATCGTAAGATTCCAATACAATCTTGTAGGTGTTAAAAGTTATCTTTGTGCAACGTAAACTTGCTTCAATTCTTCAAACGAGAATTTTGCATTGGAATTTTGTTGAGTATCCAGGAGCGCACACGTTCGCGTGTCACGGTCGAATTTTGGGAATGTTCTGTACGTAGGACGACTGTCGTTTCATCAACAAATTTTTGTTTCTAGGAATCCTAGCGACGAGGGTCGATTAGCTGTTGATAAGTTTGGAGTATTTGTTTCTTCCCCCTGTGTCCCCCAAGCACCTTCATAGATGATTTTGTTTTGCCTGTTTGAAGTATTTGTGCCAAAAGAAAATACAAATTGTTGGATTTTGTAATGTACTGCGTCTTGTTATCCGGACCTCCACGGATAAAAATTCACAATATAAATACTTGCAAAATGTATTTATATTCAAATTTTTATAGTTGTATATTTTTATTTCGATTTCCTGATTTCCTTGCTGCTTAAATGCTGGTGTCAATGATATTTTAATTCGGTTCAGATTTCCATATTTATATATTTATTTTTCGATTTATGCGTTTGGCCCTTATAGCTAAAGAAAGTACTGTATCAATAAACGCAACTTACAGAATTGAAAACTTTATTACAGTCTTGATAATTCGTACAGAAAAATCAACTAATGGAAATTATTATAGTTTTTCGTTTAAGCAACAAAAGTTGAACGCTATTTACTTATAAATATGTCTGTTCTTCCTCTTCACAAAGAGTTTCTATCGATATAACAAATTTTCAAAAAATTTCAATTTTTTAAGCAACGAGTGTTCTATTAACGTATCGCTCGAAATGATTTTTCATCAGTATTCAATAATCGGTTTTTGATGACAATTCCTCTAATACATAAAAAGAATGAAATTCATCAATAAATTTTCAAACTATATTATCAACACACCCGAGAGTCGAGGAAATGTTTACTGGTAATCGTGAGCGTTATTTTTCAGTCTTCATCGTTTTCGACCTGTACGGCCATGGCAAACAATATATTAGCCATCACACGAAGATCTCTTTCGTCGATCTCGACAAGGTCTGCGAGTTTCGAAGCAAGTTCTGTAATGGTCTTCTGGTTCCAGCAGTACACATAAGCGCTGCACAACACAACTGATGCTCCCAAATAGAGTGAATTTATTTCCATCGCCATAAAGTTTTTCTTTTCCTTCTCTGTTCTAGCGCATCGTCCATTTATCATCAATTGGAGGTTCGAGTACAGTTGATTATGCTGGAAACAAAAGGAATTTTGCAAGATTGTTATCATTTCTTTAATTTTATTCTTTATTAAAGATGATTAAAGATATTAAAGATTCTAAATTATTATTATTATTATGGATTTTTAGATTTTAGATTTCGAGATTCTAGATTTGTAGATGATAGATTTCCAGATTCTAGATTTCTAGATTATAGATTTCTAGATTCTAGATTTCTAGATTATAGATTTCCGGATTCTAGATTTCTAGATTCTAGATTCTAGATTCTAGATTTTTAGATTCTAGATTTCTAGATTTCTAGACTCTAGATTGCTAGATTCTAGATTTTTAGATTCTAGATTTCTAGATTTCTAGACTATAGATTGCTAGATTCTAGATTTCCAAATTCTAGATTTCTAGATTCTAGATTTCCAGATTCTAAATTCTTGATTTCTAGATTTTAGATTTCTCAATTCTAGATTATTATTAAAGATATTAAAGATTCTTTATTCGTCTTCATTGAAAGATTTATTAATCGTCTGTCCATACTCGCGTTCTTGAGTAAATAATATTCTTCAGATTCAATAATTCATGACGATTACTCTTCGTTATTATTTTTACAATCGGATTTTATTTGTTACGTTTCTTCATACCTGAAGGAAGGACAAATCCAGGAGATGTACGACTACCTCGAATATTTGCGGAGTTTTTTCGAGACCGAGATTCACGAGGAAAATTTCAGCGCAGTCCAGGGGTGTGCAAAGTGGTATTTTGAAACCGATGGTTTTGAACACTGTGAATTCTGACGAGAGAATCGTGTTCGGTGTGTACCCTTCGTTGTCGTCTATTTCACGGAGGATCGACATTACCTGAGAGACGCCAAAAAGAACGAACTATCGATTAGAACTATCGTACGAAAAAGAATCTCAATGTCCGATAAAAAAAAAGTAACTAGACGGAGAAGTGACTAAAATAGAAAAGGGATTTAGACAGAGAAAGTAACTAGATGACAAAAGTAACCGCGCAAACCTGCGATATCCCCAATCCCGCCGAATGAGAGTCCATTTTGCTTGCGATTTGCACGCACGACATGAGGCGGAGTTTCGCCTGATCACAAATCCTCTTGCACGTTTCTTCCCAAGCCGCCTGATTGCTCGTCTTCCCATTGACCGTGCTCGTGTAAGCATCCCAGAAGTTATTGCACATGAACTTGTCGTACAGATACAACGCGGTGTATCGTGTTTTCGGCGCGAATTCGCATAGCTCGCTTATCAAGAAGAGTTCCTTGACAACCGGTGGTTGGACCGCTTTTATTTGCGTCGCAAATGGAAATGAGAAAGATCATTTAAATTTTCAAGCTATCATAAAGATACATTTGCCTTATCGTACCTTTTCCGTCGCTCGTTACGAGAATAAACTTACCCATAAAGGGAATCCAAAATTGTTCACCATTCTCGATTATACGTTCGTACTCGCGATTAGTTTCGTGAATGCACCTAAGCCAGTCATACTGCAGCGGATCCGTTAATCCTGCGAAGACAATTTGATCTTGTTACTTCAGACCGGTATCAGCCGCGTGTTGGCATAGTGGGATTCCAACCAAAGTAATGCGTTCGATTCACACGAGATTACCTCTGTTGCCTTTCCGATCCATTTTCCGGCAACGCTTTCCTTTTTCTGTTGAAGGCATTTTCTTTCATCCGCGATTTGTTTTGAAACATTTTCACGCATGGATGCTTCTCGGTTTCAAGGATACCAATGAGAGACCAGAGTAAGGAAAGTCGCGTGAATATGCTATGTTTATATGCACGTACACAAGCGCACTTGTGATAGCCGGCAGTTGTGCGAGTGTACAATGTGACAAGAGTTTTACTACTCGGTAAACTTAACATTCGCCCCCGTTTGACTCCCGGCAAGGTTGTGCGCGGATTTTTTTATTTACCATTAAGGAAAACTGCTGGCTTGCATTTCGACAAGTGTTCGAGCCTCAAAAGTCTCTATTTATTGGAGAAACTCTTGTCCTTTCGAGCAAGACCGGTGCTCTAACCTCACTTTTCGCTTGACAATAATTTTTTTCGCTTCGATCTAGATATATACGGAATTACAAGAATGTCTGCATCGGTTTTGCGACACTTGAGTAGTTTTCGCAACTGTGCCAGTCCGATGGTCTTAAAGGTAAGTAAAACTCAATAATTTCTGTAAATCGCGTTCCTCTTGAAAAGTTTGTAATAACGACTGTTTGTGTAACAATGTGACGAATTTCGTCACATTGTTACGAAAAATGCGGTTTATCATGTAATTTCGAATCTTGTCGCCATAGACTAGATCCATCTCTACAACATTGTGGCGATGCACAGCAGAGAACCAATCTGCGCCAAAAAAGATAAAATCGCCAATATCATGGATGAATCTTGGCATCTCTGCTGTCATCGGCAGTGGCTTGCTAGGCTACATGTACTATCTGCGAGAGAAAAAGGATATGGCCATAGCGCGGGAACGGAGGCGTCACTTGGGCAAAGCTGCTATAGGTGGAATGTTCGAATTGGTCAATCCTGAAGGAAAGCTTGTCAAGTCTCAAGATTTTCATGGCAATTGGGCGCTGATTTACTTCGGATTTACTCATTGTCCGGATATTTGTCCAGATGAAATTGAAAAGATGGTCGGCGTCGTTGATACTCTCGGTAAAGTTGCTTGTTAGCTGACTAATTATCAAGTATAAATATTAATCAGGAAAAATGATTTGCAATCTTCAGTGTATAAGACGTAGGCAAACATTGCAAATTTGTTTTTTCAACATTCCGGCAACATTTTGGTTTTTTGCGCACTTTGAGTAACATCGAACATGCTAATCGAGTTGACATTACGTTCATATCGGCATCTTTCCGTTGCAGAAAAGGAATACAATTTCAAGCTTCAACCAGTATTTATTAGCGTCGATCCTGATCGTGATACACCGAGTGTTGTGGGAAAATACTGCAAAGAGTTTTCAGACAAAATCGTTGGCCTCACTGGAAGCGCGGAACAAGTGGGTGCGGCTTGTAAAGCTTACCGGGTTTACTTCAGTAGTGGACCTAAGGACAGCGAAAATGATTACATTGTGAGCACAAACAAATGTTTTTTTTTGTACCCCGAAAAAGTAGTTTGATGTACAGCATCCGAGATGAATGGGAAGTTTGAATATTGATATAAACATAGAAGAAAAACAATTAGACGTGTCAAATAAAACTGATTGTATTTCAGGTCGACCACACAATAATAATGTACCTCGTGGATCCTGATGGTCTGTTCGTTGATTACTATGGGCAGACACAAACGGTGGATCAAATAGTATCAAGTGTACTGGTGAACAGAGCAAAATTGGAAAAAATTCAAACTGACTCGTGGTTGCCCTCTGTACCCTTCAAGAGGAGATCGGTCGAACCGGCATAAAGATAAAAGTTCTTTATCGTCCTTGACAACATTTCCAGAAGTATTTGTATACAATAATTTTGCAGGACGATACGAGTGAGTGAATTAAACCGTGATTCGTGTTGTGTTTGGTCACTGGAAGAGCAAATACGCGGTTTATACATTGGTCAAATACGTCGTATAAATATGTGTATATATTTCGCCTTTCGTCGAATAAAATGTTAATAGTGCGAACACTCAGAATATCTTTGTATTTCATTTGTACAATAAATTTCTGTATATCACGCATCGCCTTCTTACGGATTCGACATTTTTCCCTCGTACATGAAGTCTTTTAACGTTCCTTTGTTTCCATTTTTTAATCAGTTACATAGAGAGCCAAAGGCGATAAATTAACGACATTCATGATTAGTTTAGAAATGTTTCAGTACCATTTCGCAAGATAGTCTCAAGAATTATTTGGTAAGATACTTCCTGCTGGAATCGGACGAATTCCCGGTTTTTTTTGTTATTGGAACAATGCACCGCATGTAATTCGATTCCGGAAACATTCCGTATAATTTTTTCATACGTTCGTTAGGAACATTAGCTTTTCTTATAATCGCTTTATCACCATGATCCTCGTTTGTTTCGCATGTAACGTAATCTTATCTTAAAATTCGCGTAAGTCGTTAGTAAATGATAAGTCATATTTTATCTCAGTTTCGATCGATCAATACACAATACAACGTGTGCAGCCTTTTAATTACTGCGACGTGATCTTAGGTTATGAACGATTCGTACGAGAACGAAATGCTCCTTTCAGATTCGAATGACGCCGATTATGCTCGCCGCGATCGATGCGCCGTCTGTGGCCGATGAGTTGCGGTGCCGAGATCTAAAGTTCTGCATATCGTTCATAGGCTTTTTCGACTTCGAGTGTTCATACGACATTGGGATCACAACATCGTCTCGGTCGGGGGTACGGAAGATTTGCGTCAGAAGCGATCGTCCGCCTGACGCGACAGGGCTCGTCAGGGAAGGGTTTGTTGCTGAAGATTGTGTAGCTCGAACGCCAGGCTGCAACATTCGGAATCGCTCCATCTGTGCTGATCCAGAATTCTTTCGGATCGGCCGTATATGGGAAGAGCCCGAATCGAACCTTCGGATGCCTAAAAACATTGCGTTGTGGGCATCATTTGTTAAGAGTTTATCACTTTCAAGTTACATTCATAGAATGGTAAAAAATGGTTCTACGATTCAATAAAAAATGGTGGCACATTCGCCTTAACTGCTGTTTATAGCGACAAAGTTTATCGATTTTTTGCGATTCAATGGGATTGCGGTACGATAGTGTTTTTAGGTGTGTACATAAAGCAATTCCTCATGGAATGGGATTGTTTTTCAGTTTTGGTGATTAGTTTGGTGCTGTGTGGGTAACGAGGATATCAAACGATACGACATTGAAGTACGCATCTCTGGAATGCAACGAATCTTTTTGTCTATTTATTTTTTCCGGTACGTTCAACCTATAAATATCACTGAAATATTTTTCAATCCCCTTACCTGCGTTCTTTAGCCTTAAGCTGCGACATAAAGTTTTAGTAGTGATTTAGATATTTTTTGCACTCCAAAGATACAAATTTCCACACTATAAAGGGGGTTTAAAGAAATTCCTGTTGCGTGTAAAAATTTACGCAAAAAAAAGTCAAAACACGCAAAAAGTACAGATTCCAGTTTATTGAAACTGTAAATACAGGCCCGAGTAACTTAAATAAGAACTTCTAAATTGTGAAATACATTATGATTGAACCGTGGCTGCAGCGAAAAAAGTACCGTTGAACCAATACTCACATTTGAGCAGAAGGAGAGAAGCGATTGGCCAGTGTATTTGCTGCACAGCGGCGCCAATACCGCGCTGTTGGATGTTGTGCGCTGATTGCAGTTATCCGATCCAGGCACTTTGGATTCGTGGTTCACGACCTCCAAATAGCCGCGACTGCCAGCTAAACTTCCACCTCGCGTTGCGGCATCTGCAAGACGGTATTGCGCAATTTCGAAAGTACATATTATTATCGTGTGTGAAACGGTTGGGGCGATTGAAAAGCGCATCTTACGGACATAAGCCTTTATCAACGATGGCGTGTGGGATGGCGGTTTGGAAAAGCAACAGGTTATACGCATGTACGCTTGTGTGACACATTCCGGAACGTTTACATCGATGTACATGGATATATAAATGTCTACGATTGTTTTTCGTCCAAACGCGTTCTTCTGATTGCATTGGATAGCGTGGTACGGCCCTCGGTACTTTCAAGACGCAATTCCTTATAATTGTCAGAATAAAGACGAACATGAAGGCGAAAATACAGTCCAGAGGTGGGAAGTTTTGACTCAAGATGGCCGTTTACTTTCGCCCTGTTGCAATAATATCCTGACATCGAGCGTGACGATGATATAAGCAGTACTTTGTCATTTTCGACTGTTTTATCGCACAAGTCTGATCACCATGACGGTGATCTGCGATTTTTTCAATATCGCCTTGCACGAGTGTAACACTAATGTGCCTGGAGACAGCCATAAGTGTCGTAGCTTGCAAATATCAAACATGATACTTCAAGATGGCTGACTCCTCTTCGACACGGCATTATTCAGATCAATTGCCACAAGTTTAGGCAACTGGATAGAATTGTAAGAAGAAACTGCAATGCATTTAACTCGAAAGGAAGAAAGACAAAGTAGAACGTTATGGTACTCGGTATCGTACGAATTTAGTGGATATTGTCATCTACGTATAAATAAGGGCTCGAACTTAACCTCACTTTTTGCAGGCTGTTGCTGAATTTCGATTCCCTTGCGGTAATAACGTATAAGCGATCGGATGAAAAATGTTAATTAGATGTACACGTCCGAATATTTTACGAATACTGTACAATATGCATACATGCGCATTCATAGACATTTATATCTATATACCTATACAAATACGATTTTCAGGTATGCACATCGGGATTCCTTTCAGGCAATGGCCCACCCTTGCGACAATGTTACGTCACACACCGAGCTGAGACATTCATCGTGAGGATCAATAAAACACCTTGTGTACTCGCCATCGAGTGAGTCGATCGATGTGTATCGCCATCTTGGAAGAAGCACAACCAAGGTTTCATCCACCACTTTAGACACTTGTGAGTATTGCCCAATTTTGCACCGCTGTAGCTGCACGTGCTGCTCGAATATGTCGATGGCCTTTGCCGCCAATGTGTTCTGCGAAGACGGGGCCACTTTCCATTTCTCACGGCGCGCGACATCTCAGCTCTGACCTCGCCATTTAGGAAACAATACAGCACCGCCACGAAGAATCCCTTTGTGGTGACATATAACTACTGTGATTTTGTGTCCTTTAGGAGCCATGTTTGTGCAAAGAATGAAATCAGGTAATTGGTAGTGGAGGAAGAAATAGCGTTTCCTTATTCTTCTGCTATGTTTTTCAACACAATGCTACCATTCTTGTGCCCGTTTATGTAACAGGCTTAAAAAGACAATAGGGCGTTTCTGTCCGAAGGTCTCTTATACATGGAAAATAGCAATGAAGGACGGAAATAATTTTTTGAATTCTGTATTAGCTCGCTTGTTTTAGAATATTTTAAGTTTTTGAGAGTAAAAAGTTTCGATTGAATATTGAAATTGAAGCTATAGCAGTCTTTAAACCTTTGCTTTCTTCGAGATAAAATGGGACTTGAAAGTGCATTGGAATGGAGTCTGTTGGGAGTACATTAGAGTGCATTAGAGTACATTAGAGTGCATTAGAGTACATTAGAGTGCATTAGAGTACATTAGAGTACATTAGAGTACGTTAATGGCTTACCTGGAAAGAAGCAAAAGGCTGATCGCAGAATAGCCAAACAAGCTCGACACTTTCGTTGCCTCCCATACTGTAAGACAGACCGAGAAAGATGAAATAGTGAACTCCGAAAAGTGGAACCAGGACGAGTGTACTTCGGGCCCATCGTCTAGACAAACGTAATTATTAGGATACACAGACCGTATACTTTGGTCGGTTTATTCGCTCGTTCTTGAAAACTCACTTGTACCGCTCAGTTTCTTCGGATACCGTGGACTTGAGTTTGGACAGGAGGACTTTGACTATTCTGACGAATAGAATGAAATTAATCTGCAATAGAAGTTTTGACAAACGGTTATCTCCAAATTTCGAGGGAAATTCCAAAGGAACGAGAGTTCAAAGAGAATCGAAAGAAACGCGGCTTACAAGAATAGAGAGGATGGTCGGTAGGCGAATTGGCAAGAAGAGATATGGATTCTGATGGGTAGTCCAGCAATAACGGTCTTCGAGGGTGATTCTCAAAATGACCCACGGTATAACGAAGATGGCGGGCAATCCTATCGATCGTAAGCAAACAATGATTGCTCCCTTGCTGTCGACACGACAGCGACACGGAAGGAAAGCTTCCAATTATATTTCGACACGTGTGTAACGGGTCGACTCACCCCATCCGATAATGGCGTACACGGCTATACTCGAGTTGGAGTCTGTGAAGAGGGCGTTGAAGACGAGATTGTGAAGGTAAAATCCTTCCATGAGAATCCAGGAATAATTCGCGAGGATGGAGTATTGCCATATGCTAGTAAAAGTTTTGCACTGCCAATTACTCTCGACCTTTTTGTCCACCCAATAAATCTCGCCGTTTATTATCAGTACGTCCGATGAAAAACCGATCCCCGAAATGAAGATGGTAGCTTTCAAGAGTGCCATAAAGGCTCTCGTCATGAAAGATGCAAACAGATGCATGTGGAGTATGTTCCTTGGACATCTGAGTTTCCTTAAAAACATCGAATTGTCACGTATAGTTTACGACATTTTTCGCCTCTACGAACGTATAATTACCATGGATTTTTTTGTTTCTTAGAATATTCAAGACTCTGCTCGAATCATGCCATTTTATGATCCGAAAATGTGGGAATACTAAATTTCGATTTTCAAGCACGAAGATTGGTACTCACTTGATAGTTGCGAGTATCAGAAACGCGACGACCAGAGTCGCGAACGAAACCGCGTACCCCACCGTCGAAATCTTTATGATAGCAGGAAGGTAGTTCTGTAACGGAAAAAAAAGAAAAATAGTCTGAATATCCGTTGTGTTAGATTGGTAAATTCATGCTTAAAAAAACGATCTTTTGATCCTATTGACGAATTTCGCATTCATTGCGCTTCTCCTTTCGTGTCTTTTGAAAGGTCGACACTTGTAGAATTATGCATGATAAATATGCATAAAATATATAATTTGTTTTGTTGTATTTCAAGAGTGTATTTATCAAGCCTAACGAACGCTACATCAATATTCTTGTTCGTACTCAAAATTCGTAAAAAACGCCCTTTTTCCGGCAACCAAAGTAGAATCCTTCCTTAAATGTTTGATTACCTAATCAATCGATAAGTGCTATTGATCCTTGATCGTTGGCTAACGTTACTGGTACGTCGTGATAAGGATATGGATTAGCTACTACTCCTGCTTATTCACTACCACTGCTTTGTGACTCTCACTCGCGTTCGTGTTCAATCAAACACGCGGAGTTTGCAAGTTTGCTGGGCCAGAAAGGCTCCCGTCATTGGGCTTACATCAGCGAATATTCGATCCCTTGAAATATAATTAACGCCACAATTAACATTGGGGGGGGGGGGGGGGGTTCTATTGAAACGACATACAGATTAGACCGCGTACGATAAATATCAGCTAAATCGACGATTCGATCGTTGAGCGTCGTTGGACCAGCCATAGCTGGTGGCATTTCTTTTGGAATAGGCAAAATGAAGATTCCGTTTGAGTTATTTTGTTTTTTTTTAGGATGACTAGACTTCTCTTCGTGCTGCCATATGTTAATATAGATTTTATTCATTTTTGTAGGTGTTTTTATGATCTTCGATCGTGATTACAACTATGAAAAATGTGGATCCTCGATGGAAAGGTGAAGAAGAGAAAACTTTAAAAATACGATGTGCAAGTGATTCCATCTTGGAAGGTAATTGATTTTTAGACAGCTCGATTTTTATCCGAGAGTAAAGGTCAGAAAGAAGAATAGGGTGCGGTTCGCAATTCTTTTTCGATAATAAGGCCTTGTCATCCGCTCGCGAGTAGACGCAGACCTGAAAGCCAGAATCGATAATGCGAAAAGAAATTCCTCTGGGGAGGGCCGATGAGATATGGATGTCTCGGGAACTTATCTGAATCTAGACGATCATCATCGCTGCTCGTTTATTCCCCATTTTTTATTTTCCCTTTTATCTTTCTTCCTGTTAACCGTTTGCGCCCTTCATATATCATCAGTTTCGGATCTTCCAGTCATTTGACAAAGAATGCGATTCATGTGCCATTTTTATGACTAAGTTACCATCGTTGGAACCCAATGTTTTTTTTCTTTCATTGTAATTATTTCTTTATTTTTTATTATTTACAGACTTTTTGCAAATTGTGGCTAAAAGTCTGTAATTAAATTACGTAAAAACATTCGGGCGACCTTTGCAGCCAAAATTGGTAAAACAAAATTGGAGTACGATTAACCTGATTTTTTTTACTAATCATGCTTGCGAGAATCCATTGGATATTTTTTAAATACTTTTATGAACTTTCGGCCACAATTGAAAAAAAATTACAAAAAAATAATTTAATATCCGAAAAAAACTTGCAAATGTACAATTTTATTTCCGAACGATTATTTTTGATAACATAATGTTATTTTAGAAAAATGATTTTCGATGAAATAATTTTCGTTGCTTTTTCAACGATGCAAATCTCAATACCATCATTTTTTCGGAAAATGAAAATATTTCGGCGAACTCCGCGCAAAGGTCTCTAATCTCTAACGATAAATGAAGATATTCTCTTCATTAAGTGTTGAAGTGAACATTCGCTAGCTTGAATTACACGAGCTCAGATACTATGATAAGCCTCTTGCAAAACCATTGCAATTAGACGAATTGTTGTCTAATTGCTGTAAATTCCAATGTACCGATTAAGTCGTCCTAATACGCGCACGGATTTTGGTGCGCGTTCACCAGTAGAAATTCCTTGTTAACATTGTTCAAATCAAAAGGAATCGTAATTGCGAAGCAGAGATTTGGAATCAGACATGTACTTTGATGAGATTTGATTACATGAGATAATTACGTCATCGTCATTGTAGGAATTGTTCATTATAGGTACTAAGAAAAAATCCCTTGCTGTTTTTGAAGGATTGAACAACGCAAAAAGGTAGAAAAGAAAACAAAATTTAAAAAACAAACTGCAAATAGTTCGGACACACCTGATATGTCAAATAAAACAAGTTAGACGTTGGTCACTTTTCGGGTCGACATGACGAAATGATAAAGAAAATGTGACGAATCGACGACGATTAATAATCAGAAATTATATTCTAAATACGTGATTCTTCAGATTGTGAAATTAAAAAAGTCTTTCAAAGATTAAATATAAAAATAGAATATTAAAAACGAAAAAAAAAATTAATATTGTCATTCATTTTTGTATCTAATCTTTTTTTTACAAATAAATTAATATCTGGTCAAGCTGTTGTTGCTCATATAGCGAAAGTTGATAATCGCGAAATCGTCGAGTTGTTGAAAAGCTGCAATCTTTTTTCTCACCTTTTTTTCTTTTTTTCTCATCCTTTTTCCAAACACCTTTTTATATCTTTGATACAAAATTTTCAGAATTTTTATTTCCATATCCATAAAAATTACTATACTTCCTGTGACGAATTACACAAAATTATAGAAAGGTCTCTAATTCACGAAGAAAGATGGGTGAAGGTCGGAATTAACGAGTACAAGCGTATTTTTTCGCGGAGGCATTAAGAATTCTCCATGTTGTAAATAAAAAGCTAAGCTTCGAGCTGGAAATGTTTTGTTTCGACAAGATTATTTGAAAGAATAATTCCTTTCGTTAAATCCTCGATTGTACGTTTCCAAAGAAATGTCAACCACGAGTCGGGCTTTCGCCCAGTAAATCCGGCTAACGTTGAGGACCATGTTCGCTGGTTTTACAGTTCGACATTGGTCGAAAGCCGCGTTTCTGGGAAAGCGAGAAAGCCGCGTTTCTGGGAAATATGATTTTAGCAAATAAACGCTTTTTGACGTGTTTGTCGTAGGCAGTCTGCAAACCTCACACACGCGTTCTATCTGAACGGGATTATCGTACCGAAAAAATCGTTCCGTTTTTGCGCAACGAACTTTTCAATCGTACTTTAGATAGTAAAAAACGTAAATTCACGGTGGGAACAATTTTTCGATGGAAATTTCGATGAAAAAACAAGTCGAGATCCTAGCTTCACCGAAAATTCCTGAAACTTGGGCAGTCATCCAAGCTTTGTCGACATCCTTTTATGCGTGATCACCACTATTTTTTCACGTTTCGATTCATCCTGGGTGAATCGAGTAAACGCAGAGCGGAAGAAAAATTAGCTTTGTCGAACGGAGTTTTCATCGAGAATGGAACACCTGTCGATGGAAACACGACACGTGCTTCCTTGTCTCCGGATATTAGTTTCCGCAGTGCTGACTCACGTTTCTCGCTTTTACGACCGTGGAACTCTGAGAAATTCAAAGCTTCCGAATTCGTCCCGAAAACTCGAGGAACTTTGGTACTGGGGTGACGCCGCTATTGAGATAACGCGCGGAAATGATTCTTATGATCTCAAGGTCTGATGAAGATCGATAACTGTCTCTGTTGATAGGACGGTTTAGTCGATTATGAATGTTACCTGATGGATCATCAATTCGGAAGCTTTGAGGATATATCAAATGGAATGTTTGACAAATGGATTGGTGTAGTAATCACGTAGGAAGTTGAGTAATGGTTTCTTAGCAAAAATTTCTTGCGTAGACGTTAAATATGTAGTAATGATTGAAGTTGTCGAAAAATTCGCGTGGTGTTGCAATACGGAAGTTTGTACATTTTACAGTAGTAAGTATTAACCCATTAAAGACTAGCATTGCCATGTGGCAACGTAAGTTGTCAATTTAATTTACGGATCATACATCAAAAACTGAAAACCTAGCGTTGCCATATGGCAACAGTCTAAAACTCAAAATTGGGAGATTTTGAATTTTTTTTTCGTCATCATCATATTAACTGGTCATCATTCAACCCAAATATAAAGACAAAAATACAAAATTTGAATTTCAATAACTCAGTCCCTAACAGGTTAAAGTAATGTAGTATATAAGTACTCAAGTACTGTAATATATAATAACACTTAGTACTTTAATACTTAATGCTGTAACATGTACAAACTTCCAAGTACAACTTCCCATTTTAGTATTTCAATTAAGTACGAAAGTACTTAGTACTTAAGTACCAAGTACCGAAGCTCTCAAGTACTAAGTACTAAAGTTCTAAAGTACTAAAGTACTGTAACATGTACAAAATTTCAAGCATTGCCCCGAGCTGAAAGTACTGTCCTAGGAACCAAGTAAGGAGAGTAAAAAAAAAGCGCATTAAGCACCGTTCTAAGTATTTCACTAAATACTATACTGAGGCCTTCAATAAATACTTTACTAAATACTTTATTAATTAGTGATCCATAACTGTACTAAAAACGTGGAGAAGTAAAAAATCATCCCGACAGGTATAATCACGCTCGCATTCATTTATTCGTACATATCAGTGTCATTAGTCAATTTCCAGAATGAATTTTCCGGAGAACCCAGGCAAATGATTGCATTATAGCGTGATAATCACGATATTACGATTCGTAGAATATTTGGATTATTAATAATTATTTATTCGCATCGAAAAAAATCTCACTGCGTTTTCATCAAATATTAAACGTCGTTTTCAGGATGGGCTTCGCAAATTTACAACAATGGCTCGTTCACCAGCAGATGAGGTATTGAATGACAGTGAGGAAAATGTCGGAGCACTAATTCGCTTTTTGCAGAATTGTAATCATTTTTCGTTCTCAAAAGGACAACAAAAAGCCCGCGATTAATCCTAAATGAATTTCTACTCAATTCTCTAAAATAAGGTATTTTAATGTAGTATTAGATTCGATTGAACCGTCATTTTTGCTTCTCATTGACGTTCGATGAAAATCATACTGGGAATGAAAAAAACGTGGGGTAAAGAGATTCCAACGAGAGTTACGGAGTGGCAACCGTTTGATGTGGTTGTCCTATTCGATAAAAAAAAAACTAGAGGTTCACCACTCGAATGCATAGCGATTACTGGCTGTTGGAATATATTCAGACGTAGTATGTCGCGGAGGTTGGACGTAATTCAAAGAAGACGCTTTCTCTTTGATGAAGATTGAAGTAAATTCTATTAAAATTGATGAAGATTCAATTAAATTTTATTAAAAACACACAGCTAAGTGGATTCGGATAGCTGAATACGATCGGTAATTGTGCAGAAGTGGGGAACCCCGCCAATCTTGGCGACAATTTTTTTTTGTACGAACGTCTTGCTTTAGTCGTCACTGGCGAATTTGAGTCGGGGGTTTGAGATTTTTTATTATTTTCATAAGTTATGGGTTTTGAAGTTGGAGAAAACGACAAAATAGACAATTTTTTATTGCATTTTGGCGCCTAAACTGGTGATGAAGAATCGTCGTATTTATAAAGTAAGCATTTCAGAATGTAATAGGTGCTGATTAAGAATCGCAAGTAGTATTTCCCCTCCCTTTTTAAATTAAAAATAAAAAAATTAATTAAATTTATAAATAAAAAAAAATTAATTAAATTTATAAATAAAAAAAGTTAATTACATTTATAAATATAATAATTTAATTAAAGTTATAAATAATACCGATCCACCCACAAATGCACACAGACTACTAGAGATGACAGAAAGTATGGTTCTTCAATATTACTTAGCTTTTTTGAAAATTTCATGGTGACCGACTTCTTCGTAATTACCATACGATCATGCGAAAGTAAAAAAAAAGAATTGACAATGCGCGACGTGCCTGTCGTCAATGGACCTACACTTCATACCGGTTGACGCGATACGCTTGAAAATTCGAAATCAAGAGCTGTGTCGTTTGCGTTCAATTTTTCAAACCGTCGATTCGCAATTGCGCAACTGGAATGGAAATATCGAGTTTACTGTGAACCGGAAAATTCGCTAGTGTTTCGTTCGAATGTGCTTTTTGTACGTTTTTAGGGAGAAATCGATTGAGCCCGCTTTGTTCGGTAATTCACTTTGTCAGACGAGCCAGTAATTTCAATCTCACACGATCACAGCACGACCGGAATATTGTTCCCGCGATACATTTTTAATTGTGTGTATGATATGCACACGACTGTGCCCGACGAGATGATAAATCTGCAAATCTCGTTTGGATCGTGAAAATTTATTATTTTTAGCCCTCGATTGATTTTTGGAAATATGGGTCTATTTTCGAGAAAGTGCTTTATTTGTAAAAATTAGGGAATCACGGGAATAAAGTATATTAGCTTTATCTTTAAAAATTTGAAGATAAATTAAATTCCGAAATTGATCAAATAATTTGTTCAATTTATATAATAATTCATAAAATGCATAAAACTAATTCATGAAACTACCAAATTTTATTGAAACGTTTAATACAATTAAACGCTAATTTCACGATTTTGTATATTAATTTAATCTATTGTAATTATTAATCAAATCAACTATGTATACATTTCATTAATTTTATTCATCAATTTTGTTTATCCTCAAATTTCGGTAAATAAAACACTTCAGATTTTCATTCGAGCCTACATTTACTACGGACCGTGTATGCCGTACGTGACGCCAGTATATCATATTGCATTTCGCGTTTATGCTAGTTTATTGCAGCTTTCCTTCTAGCAATATAAAATCCAATTCCCTTATTTGAAACATTGATGATCCATGGCGAACAGTTCGAACGAATTTTTTATTTTGATTTCTATTTGATTAAAAATCTCACATTCCCGACAACATATGAAAATAACGGTCGACGTTATTGATTACACGGGAAACTAAAAAAAAATATAACAACCGCTATCATGGAGAGAAATATTTCAATGCTCGAATTTTTCACGATTTTCTCTTCCAATACGAGTTCTCAATTCGGGAGTATGGTTAAAACGGACTTTCCCCTGTTTTTACGCGCTTATGATTATTCGGGAAAGGTTTTTCGATTACCTCATAGATCATTTTTTTAATTAAAAGAGTGTCGCTGAAATTAATTTTCTCCAATTTCACTGCATTTACCATGCCACGACGTATGAATTTCGCGAGCACTTCTTTTTTTTTTATACTTCATGTATTGTTTTTCATTAAAAGAGAACGCAGTGCGAGAGGAAAAGCTCGTTAATTGGAGCAACGCGTGACGGCAATTTCAACCCACGGGTTTCCGTGGAGCTTCTCCGGAAGTCCTGATATTTTTCGTATTTTCCTGTACTGCGTAGTCGACTAGAGTATATTGTTCATCAGTCGAGGATGAACAAGGCATTTTCATGGCACCTCCGGGAAAAATCCCCGTTGAACTTTAATATTTAATTTTTTATAAGGATATTGAACGACTTTCGCCTTCGTTCGAATTAGCCATCGAGTAACATCGAGATTCCTCCAATACACATCGTGAAAAATCATTTTCTTTAGCATGCTTTATTTTTCCATAAATCATTAATTGTTCATTATCTATTCTGTCGTTGTATGGTATTATTTTTTTAATTTATCGTGGTTTTGGTTATTCTCAAAAGGTGGAAAAAATGCACTTATATATATATATATATATATACAGGGTGTCCCACGTAATCCGTGAAATGGGGAGTTGGTTGTAAAATTCTGAGTCAATTGATATAAGCATGTATGGTTTCCGGGTCAACTCCTGCATTGTTATTAATTTTGAAAGGCAGCCAATCGGGCGCGCCCGTTCGGTGGGCTTAGCCACGAAATAATTATTATATATGTAATAGAGTTTTATTTGCACAACTTATTATAAAGTTTTTTACAAAATCTCTTCCTTTTTTTTACATTTTCTCTTATCCACTAGCTTACTCCTAGCTTCTTTCGAAATAATTATTATATTTAGACGTTTAGTGTCATATCACAGGTCCATGACGATCTATTTTTATACCTTGAAGACAAATCCACAATTTAATTCGCATTAAACTCTCTATTTCTAGGGGAAAATGTCAAAAAATATTCAAGAAAGGTTTTTCCCATTTTCCTAGTCTACATTTGCATTTTCGGCAAAAACTCGGGCATATTCGTGATCAGCGGAAAATTTTTGAGTAAATAGACCCTTTTAAGAGTTTAAAAACGGAAAAAAATATTTTTCGACTTTCCCGGCCACTTTTCCGGTTTCTGCCTGACTTAATTAATGGCGTTGAATTCGTATCGATATCTCATATGGTGTTCCCGGAGAGTCCACTTGAAAAACCGCAAAAAAGAGGCAAAGGGGTATGTATGGAAAAATTGGCGGGAATCGATTGTCCAACTTTGAAATTCTGCCAAAAATCGAAAAACCATCGGATTTTAATGATTAAAAAAGAATTTTTCAAGAGAAAATCATAACGAAGAGACTGAGCACAAAGTGGAGTCCCAAATGCTAAAGGAAAAAAAAGGTATCGATGATTGAGTGAAAACACTTTTTTTGCCCTAAAATCCAAAAAAATTTTGGATTTTGAATATTTTTCTTAATGGTCTATTTTAATATAATTTGATCCCCTGAGCACGAATGTACCATTAATTTCGCGCAATACCCAACATTTTTATGAAAAATTCGAAAATCGTGTTTGTAGAAGTTTTTTATGATTTTTTCATGAAAATGTTAGATTCTGGTAAAAATGAATCGCAGATGTATGTTTGGTACTCCTTCACGCTAAAACGATTGAACGGATTTTGATGAAATTTAGTACGGGGATAGATTAGACACCAGCATAACACACTTTTAGCATACTTATAATCCTAAAAAATGCAGCGTTCCCGTGAGATGGGTAAATAATCCAAATATTTTTGTAACTCCTTGACACTCGATCGATTGAACTCGGTTTTCGATAAAATTCCGGTTTTCCGCAAGTGGGGAGTGAATTAAGAATAATCGTTACCTTCATCAATGTTGCGTTGTCTGCTTTGCCATCTGTCACGTTCATAAACACCGTAACGAGAGGTTCGTTGTAACATTGAGTATAATTGGCCCAGCTGCTGTTCATTTCATGACTCCAATACCATTGGCCATTAGCCATGCAGGTTTTCGATGCATTTGCCTTTAGAAAAAATAATTATAAACGAAAAAAGTAGATTTCATTAACAATTTTATTTATTTATTACATGGACTCATTCTCGATCCCATAACACTTTTTTTTTTCCTCATGAAATTTTCATGTCAGGAATAACGGCATCACCGGAAGTAACGGAATGTTGAGTGCCGTATCGTTATTGGAAAAATGAAGAACTTTCTTAATATCTTTGAAAAATAATTTTTCTTGAATGGCTTTTCATACCTGCAAGTCGAATCCCGCTATGTAACGAGGGCATGCCTGTACAGATATTTCCCCTGGTGCTGTTGACGGCCAGCAATGTATAGTGTCCCAAGTCTCGGGACACCATCCTGTAAAAAGCAATCGAAGCTTCAGAGATGTACCGGACTGATCTTGGATTTGGATTTCTTTGATGGGTTTATACGCAGTACGCAGCGTCAGAGAATTATCGGATATTAAAGTTCGCGACTATATTGGATTGTTGCCTTCTTTTTTCATATTACCGCACGAAGTAATAAGGGCGACCTGGGCGAATTAAATTAGGCGTCACGCGATGCTGAGAACTTGTGTCATGAAAAAATGTCCGCAGGGTTTGTTTACGCACTGTTTTCGTGTTTTATTAAAAAATATTCCCAATAGTTAAATATTCAAAGAAATCAAGAATACCATCGATCTAAACTATCTTTTAAAGATTCTTGATAAATTTTTTCTAAAAGCTCTGAATTAAAAAAAAATCGGTCCTGTACGATATCAGGATGAATGATTCATTGATTATCTCTATTTCTCAAGTCAGTTATTAACGCAGTATTTAATTTTATGGCAGAGGGCCTGCTATGAAACAAAGAGTGCGAACGAGTCATTTCCAGCCATTCGAATATCCTTCAGGTCAACCATGTCTCTAGAACAGTTGGAATTAATGTGTTATTTATGACACACTAATTTTCATGTTTAATCGAACCGTGCCAATGTTAATTTTGATTTTGAATATTTTGAAATTGAAGATTGACATTAATGATTGTTCCTTTTCGATTTGTGATTAAAGATTAAGGTTTTTGAGATTAAATGAAAAACGGAATCCCAATTTTGGAGATGAAAAACAAAATAGCGTCCTAATTTATTAGATGAAAATTAAATGAATTTTTCTAAATAACGTTTTCTTTATCACGAAATTTACTACGCTGCAATATGTCACTAGTCTTGATGTCTTCTGATCGAACTCTACATATTTTCGGTTCCTAATTAATTCTTCATTGTTTCTTGCTTAGCCCTTTTTTCACATTTTCCTTCTTAATAATGACTGAGAGCACTTTGCATGCATAAAATATGTTTTCCAACAAACTGTCTTGGTTTTTTTTCCTTTTATTCATATTTAAGCAGCGAATCGAGTTTCGAAGAGCATTTAAGAAATAAAGAGAATTTAAGGCTCGTGCAAAGTTTCCGCTTCGCAGATGTTGGGGAATGTGAGTATTTTGCATAGTAATACAAGGGTTTCCCAGAGCTTCATGCAGCTTCCGTGTAATGCAACTACGACTCGGCAACCCTTGTAACGAGGTTCGAGGACGACGTAGTCTTTGATATTGTTTCAAAGGTCTTTGACATTGTGTTCACTATTTTTCGAACTTCTTAGATAAATATACGTATTTTTATTTCGATGATCGAAATCCAATACCAAATGTAGCGAATATGCATATGCATTGTGGGAAACATGTGGGTGTCTTTGATATCTTCGTATCTTTTCATTCAAAAATATCTTCTTTGAGGTACAGATTTTTATTTACAAAAAACGTCAACATTTTTCGACCGCGATTTCTCAAGGCCGAAGTATTTTGATTGTTAAATAAAAGCATCAAGCTGTGCCTCCATTAATTATATAAAGACTGATGCTCGATTTTTTATTGAAAAATCAACCACCGATGAGAAAACAGATTTTGAAAATTTGTGAGGTTATGTCGACCTTCGATATATCCTTAAAGAGAAGTACAAGTTGTATTATGTAAAATGGGTGCGAAAGAAAGCACCAATTTTGGGAAACATTTTGGGAAACATTTTTAAACCAATGTTTCCCAAAAGTCACTACTTTTTAAAATGGGATTTTGATTTTGATTAAATTGAATTTAATTCGTAATTTATAAAGGATAAAGTTTTTTTTTGCATTTACTTTAACAATTATAATTCAGTCCGTTCCTAGTGATATATTGAACTTGAAAATTAAAAATTCTTTTTTTTTAGATGTCCCATTTTTGAAATTTCAACATTATCACAAATCCACCTACTGATCGATGTGCTGTATTCGAGCGGTGTGCTTGCATGTTAAATATGCATAAAATATCTACGACTTTTTAAAAACGTACTTACATGAAAATCTTTATTTATAATCTCGTAAAAAATGCATAATAAAATCCTTTTTTCGAGCACCCAAAGTAGAATCCTGCTTTAAAAATGAGCTGGTAAAAAGAATTAAAGTTTATAAAAAATCAGATTTTCAGGCTCAAGTATGCCGGGGCTAAGATTCGCCGGGAGCAAAAGCGGATGGAATAACAAAAAAGTTGTAGAGGAATCGTACGTGGGTAGGTGAGTTTCCATTTCAAAAGGAAGAATAACAGTGAACAGATATTTTCTGTGATGCAAGTGGGTGGATTGTTCCATGAGAAAAAGGAAAAAATCGCAAGTATCCGATTTTGCTCCAGGAGTACTAGAGAAGGGGGGAAGAAGCTGCAGGCAGGAAGGTCATGAGGTGGAGAGGTCGATCTTATGCTCGAAGAAAATGTGGGTGAGCGTTGACAGAAAAGCTCCCTGCCAGATGGATTCCAGGTGCCTCAGAGGTCTACTTGTGTGTTTTCGTATATTCGATTTGAATAAGAATAATTGGGGAACGGAGATACCAGCCGATTTCAAGATTTGAATCGAAAAGACAGGCCCAACATATGGTGCAGGAATCGATGACTGAAGGTAAATTTTATTATTCTAACGACAGAAACGCTGGCTAAATTTCAAACGCGTTTTTCTCGAAACTACATTTTCCAAAACGCTGTATACGATTTCTTGACATCCAATAAACGGATTGACTTGAAACCTGCTACACTGGATCAGTTAAATCGTCACTCAATTTCGATCGACTTTTTTTTTTTACCTTTTTATTCGTTAGTTATTCAGATGATTTATTTATATATTTTAAGAAGCAGAAATGCATTTTAAAGATATTGTTGACGATAAATTAAATTCTAGAAACAAAAATTAAATGATCGATGAGAAAGATTACATTTTTGTTGTGAAATAATCCAGAAAAAAACGGACCCCGATTGAATTATTAGAGCCATTTCTTAGGAACGTTGTTATCCATATATTTGCAGAAGAGAAGCTCCGATATTTCTTCAAGCATATTCGAAGCCATTAGTGAACTCGGCCGCATGCTCGTTTGAACGATCTCATTCTACTGTGAGTTTGCTAAAAGGATGTAATTAGCAAGAATTTGCGAGCCCTCTTACTTAGTCGTTCTGAATAGTTGGGTGAAGTTTTTGGGAGAGTGAGCAGGCTCTAGCGTATTATTTCACGGACTTAATTTAACTTTCTTCTTAAAGAGTCAGAAAAACTGAAAAAAAGTAATTCATATTTGCAGTCACACGTGTCATAATTTTACAATTCGAGTGTGTTAAAAATGGTAGGACATAGATTTTATTGTCAAAAAAAAAAAAAAAACATACGATTTCGGAGATATCCACTCCAATCGACGAATTTGTCGACCTGATTTTTTCGATAGGATAGTCGGGTCTGTACTGAAAAATTAAAGTGGTTAATTGAATTCTACTTGTGGAAATGCTCGTACCTCTGTTATTTTCCAATAAAAAACGTCAAAGTAAATGAATTTTGTTAAATTAAAGCTCACTCGACGGAAGACAGAGAATTCGTTACAACTCTGGAAAAAAGTGCCCTTGAGGTGTATTCGTATTGGGTTTAAAGTTTTTGCTCGTCCGGAAGAGGAGAGTCGAATAACGACCAAACGAGATTTTCGCTAAATTGGTTTTTTTTTTTCGTAACGATATTGTGATACTTCAGAGTGTGACGAACCCCGCATGGCAGAATGGCTCTTGTCGTTCCACGTTGACTTAATTAAGTATTTGCGACAGTCTTCAGTAGAATTGTCAGCTAATAATTATTAGCCGACAATTATTTTCCGACAAAAGCCGACAATTAATCAATTCAATTCAATTCAATTCTTAGCCGACAAAAGTTTTCGAATTGGTGTGAATTTAGCGTTCGAAACATTCGTCACGATAATAAGCCAACCGTTCCTACCAAGTACGATTCACATGCCGGCTTTGAGGCCAACGCGAATACTTCTAAGCTCGTATTTCTTGGGTTGTGTATGATAAAATCCATACGGATTTAAATCTCCGGCTAAAAGTGAAATTTCATTCTTCGAAATAATATTCTAGTTGATGATAGTAAGGGCCTTTGATGCAGTGTGCTAACAAACGTTTCAGTACCTGGTAGTGATCGTAATAATACATGCCCGAGTTATTAACAAAGTCCCCGTACAGTGACGTATTTGCACGCCCACGTTTGTTGCAATTAATACGCATTTGCACGAGATGTCACAAAGTGAACGCTGTACGTATGAATTTTGAAATGCACATTTTAATTTGTGCAAACGAGTTTTGGACTGGGGCTTCGAAAAACTCTCTCCAATCAAGTTGAAATTTCGCACCTACGAGGTAGGAAATTAAGCCCTACAAGGATTTTTCGCGATTAGTTATAGTTTTCGAGACACACAAATTTGAAAGTTTATTATTCCGAGTGTGAGTATATCTACAGGGTGTCCCAGCTAAGAATGTCATCCCTGAAATGGGGTGTAGGGGGTGAAATTCTAAGACGATTGATATAAGCATGTATGGGTCCCAGATCAA
>JAPYZJ010000133.1:0-67579 GCA_030522765.1 Ophioninae sp. B BG-2022a
TCTTCTGCTTCAAATCAGAAATTGAATCCTTTTTCTTCTGTTCCAAAGACTGGATTGTAGAATCAAGGGAACCCTGATTGTAAGGAATGGGAACCTTGTGCTTGAGCAGCAATGTAGCAAGGTCGATGTTCACGTTAAAAGTTTTGGAACCTGATAATTTCTTAAGAGAGAAGATGATTGAATCAAAGATTTTAGGATCATACGACTCTTTCTCAGCAAGAATGCTTTCTTTCTCCTGCTTGAGACTTTCAATGATCTTTCTTATCTCATCCTTCTGCTCTTCAAGCTGCTTCTGAATCAAAATCTCGGCTTCAAGCTTGGCAAATTCCTGCTCCAGCTCATGTATTTTCTCTCTCTTGGCATTTCTCTGCCCAAACAGCTCGTTCTTCTGCGCCTTCAAAGCCTCAATCTTCCCATCAAGCTTTGCAATCTCAGGCGACTTGACCTTTCCACCCTCAGAAAGCTTTGAAAGATCAGCTTTAAGAGAATCTATTGCAGCATTCTTCTCGGCCAGTTCTTTGACAAGCTCAGATATCTTGGCCTTATATTCCTTTAAATTAGCTTCAAGAGTCTCAACCTTGGCAAACTTGCTCTCAAATTTATCAAACTTCTCCTTTTGCATCTTCAAGCTGGAGAGGCTCTCAGAAATTTCATTTTCTACTTTGGCTGAGATGCTGGTCGAAATAAGCTTCATTTCTAAATCCTCAATGGCCTTGTTTATCTTCTCCACACTGTTAAATCCCAAGCTTGAATTGGCCTTTTCAGACCTAATTGCATCAATCTCGGTCCTAGCAGATCTAGCCAGGTTGGAATAGTTTCTCTTCTCTCCATTGAGAGCATTCCTCTCTTGGGTAACTTGGTTAAGCTCGTTCAGAATCTTAGCCCTAGGAGAAGCACTCTTTTCTGCAGATATTATCGAATGGATGCGCTCTTGCGCCATCTTTATCTCTGCATCTATTGCATTTATGTTGTCTGTAATTTGCTTAATTTCTATGGAAATCTCCCTTGTTCCAGGAACATGCTTTCTTCTAGTTTCTGAGCTTTGCATTTGTGGGTAAAATTTTTTTTAAAAATTTGAACCGCAGGAGCAGCGCTTATTGTTTTACCTCCAATCACAAATTGAATGTGATTTGCTTCTGAAGGCAGAACTTTGGGTTAAACAGTTTATCAATAAGCTTTAAAACCAGTTACATAATCATCCGTTTCTGATGCTTGTTACTATTATTCCTTTCTTTATATCAATTTATGTTATTTTCATGCATGCAATGTCTTTTCATCTAAAATTGACAAATAGAAGAACCAGTAATGAAGATACTAAAATTGACAAATGAAAGTAGAACAATTGATCTTGTTCTAGAACAGTACTTAAATACACATTTTTGTTTAGTATTAGCTATCATAGCCTTCATTTGTTTTGAATCTGTTTATAAAATATATTTAGATATCTTTGAACAGGATCTGTATTTATTTAAAGCATTCTTTTATTTTTTCTCAATCCAGAAATCATAGACAATCTTACTTTTGATCAGTTAATGTATTTATGAATTGTGTATTTTACATTAGATTCTATTTGTATTTATAATAAACATTAAAAGTGATAGAATAGAAAAACAAGTTAATTGTTATTCTACCATCATATTTCAGAATACTCTTTTTTGACCCCTAGAAACTTAAATGAAGAAAGAAAACTCAATAGTTTTAGATTATTTAAACGAGAGATATGCAGGAAGAATAGCTACTAAGCTCTTGGCAGTAGAGTTGCCAACCCCGAGATTTGACTCTGGCTCAGATTCTTCCAAAGTCCGTTTTAAAATTACATTTTATTAAGAACGTAATTTGATTAAAATTATTCTAAAATGGCTTTTGTCTTAATCTGCATAAAACCAGTATTTTTAATTGCTGTTAGAGCAGAGAAAATTTAGAAACATTTTTGTGTGCGAACAAAGCCTTTCTATTTATCATTTTTAGCATGAGAACCCCTTTTGCTAATCAGAAATTAAAAAATGAGCCAGTCAACAACTGTAAAGCACAATTCTGTTATTTGTATTTACAATACATTACTATTTAGCATTCTAGCTTAGCATAGGTATTTGTTTATTGTGTTTTCAAGTCATACTATAGAATTTACACATTAATAGAATAGACAATTAAAATATAAGCATCTCAAAGAACAAGATTCTGGATTTAGATTATAAACGCTTACAATTTTATCTTCTAAATTTCAATTCTTGAAGTGATTATTATTCGTAGAAATTTAAAAATAGGTTTCAAATGTCTATTTAAAATCTATTTTAATTGCAAATTATCCGTGTAAGTTTTCATTTTATTTTTAAAATTTTTATGTTTTAATAATGTTGATCAAAGTATAATATTTATTTTTGTTTTATAAAATAAACAACTTCCAATGCTGCTGGACTAAGCCTCCTTTTTTATTATTGTTTTCAAATGATTTGTCAACTTTTGATTTTTTTAAATACAACTTTCGTTTTGTGACCCTTTAAATGCTGTTTAATAGAAGCGTTAGTGCTCCGCCGGTAGATAAATTTATTCTGCCGGACGACGTGGAGCTGGATGAAATACGAACGGAACTGAAGTACACAAACTACTTTCGGAAAAAGAAGGACCCCAGGCTGGATCCCCCAAGGTTTCTCTTCAAAGGCCAGTCCTCTTACTGGGCATCTGAACATAACGACTTTATTTTAAAGGCATTTACAGAAAAGAAAACGGGCGTGGAAATGATAGACATGGACCATCCGGAGTCAGAGTCGTGCTCAGAATTCTCTGGGAAGAGCAGGACTAACACTCCAGTGGGAGAGAATGTATACATCATCCCGGACTTGGTCCAGAAGGATAATATTCTTATACCCATATCAATCAGCTCTTCGAGTCCACAGAAGATGGATGAGTCGAGCATGATGAATGAGATTAAGTCTTTCTACCAGAATCTCGGCCTTGAGCCGTGTTTCAACACTGGTGTCATCTGTGTAGAGGTGTGTAAGGACCAGGAGGGATCCAGGTTCATACAAAATGCTGTTGACACATGGACACCTGAGCAGATTAGCTACTTCTTCAGCCAGATAGTGGGATCAGCCTACAGCTTGAGCATGAATCTCTTTGGAAACTATGTCATACAGAAGATTATTCCCTTTCTGAACGAGGACGAGCTGTTCAAGCTCATTTTGCAATTTTTTGGACACATATACGAGCTTTCCCTCCATGTCTACGGATGCAGGGTAATACAGAAGCTGCTGGACAATCTTGATGACATAAAGTCGATTGTAGCCGAATTGGAGAGCCATATTGGAGAGCTGATTGAGAGTCCCAATGGAAACCATGTGATTCAAAAGTGTATAGACAAGAATATAGACAAGGACTTTCTCATACGGGAGTTTGAGAACAACACTGTCGATCTGGCCAGACAGAGGTACGGCTGCAGGGTTTTGCAGAGGATATTTGAAGTATGCACTGAGGATGAAACCTGGAGCATCTACCTGAATGTGATTAAGAACATAGAACACCTTATAAATGACAAATACGGAAATTATGTTATTCAGCATCTTATTGAAACACCAAACAAGCTCAAAGATCAGATTTTCTCTTACATCATAGCAAATTCGTTTATGCTGAGCAAAGACAAATTTTCGTCAAACGTTGTGGAAAGATGTGTAAATAACTCCACAGAAAAACAACTGGAGGCATTTCTCGACCAGTTTTCGAAATGCATGGATGGTGGAAAGCCCTGCTTGTACTACATGTGCATTGACATGTATGCCAACTATGTTGTGCAACGCTTTTTTGATGTGGCTGATGCTGAGCTAAAAGCTAAGGCCAAGAACTTGGTCAAGCCCTTCATCAAAGAAATGAAAGCGATTCCATTCACCAAGCATATACTTTCAAGGTTTGCATAAAATATAAATAAATCTAGAAATTTGTTGGATTATTGTAGCTTTATGCATATAACTTATATATGCACAATTTATGCGAATTAGAGAAGCTCTAATTCAAAAGATATCCTTAATTTTCGTGTTCTCTAATTTTCACTTTATTTATGCTTACAATTTGTTTGAACACTTTATGTATGCTTACAATTTGTTTGAACACTTTATGTATTCTTACAATTTGTTTGACCAATTTTTTATTTAAAATTCATGCCCACCCTATGAGCAGGCGTTTTTCTGTAGGAGATTTGGTGTGGGCAAAGGCTGAGGGGTTCCCGTTCTGGCCAGGAAGAATAGCTTCTAAGGCTGTCGAAGATGAGCTCAAGACATTTAAAAATCATGAGGGAAAGGCCGTTTTATTTTTTGGAGAAGAGCTGACATACTCATTGGTAGAAGAGAAGTCAATAAAGCCCTTTACAAAGAGTACAGACATTAAGTACACAGGCCCAGCAGATTTAAAAGAAGAGTTTAAAATAGCAGTTAAGATGGCACTGGAGAATAAGGATTTTGAAGAGCCGCCCCTGGAATTAAATGAAGAAGAGCGAATGCTGAAGCAAGTGAAGTATGATATAATGAGAGAGGCTTCTGATATTAACACAAGTGCTGAGGATAGTATTGCAGAAGATAAGAAACAAGAAGTTGAAAATAAGAACGAAGAGGTAGTTGAAGACAACAAACAGGAAGTTGAAGACAACAAACAAGAGGTTGAAGATAAGAATGATGATAGCTTAGCTGAGCAGAAGAATGAGGAGAATTTAGATTCGGCAAAAAATCAAGAGAATGCAGCTGAAGAAAACAAGGAGGAATCTTTTGCAAATGAAGTAAATACTAAGACTAACATTTGCGATAGCCATACTATGAAGGTGGAAATAACAAGCTTCAAGGCCTCAGAAACAGAGTTTTCCTGTGTAGAAAAGAAGCACGAGGAAGATAAATCCATAGATTCTCTGTCACCAGTAGTTGATGTGAATTGCTCTGAATCTACCAAGGATGAGAAGGAGGCAGAAACTGAGAATGTAGACAATTTTAAGAGTGTTGATGTCCAGGAAGATGAAATAAAAGATAATCTGAGTAATTCTCAAAATATTGTTGTGCCCCAAGTTTCTATGAATCCTGTTGAAGCAGTGCAGGAAGCAAATGTCAAAGACAAGAAGAAGAAAGTTTGATGGAAGTTCAATAAATTTTTAAGCTAAAATTTTTATTTAATTGTCTAAAATTTTTCAAAATTTTGTAATTTTTGAATGATCTAAAATATAATAGATTTAGAAAGAAGCATTGCTTTAACTACAGAACATAGTCTTAACTACAAATTTTAACTGTTAAACATGGTTTCAACTTAAAAATACATTCAATCTACAAAATATGTGACAACTACAAAAAATGATATACTAGAACATAATTTAATATGGCTTTTAGCCCATAAAAGGCCCAACACAAGATATGATGTTTCTATAGCCAAATTTAGCAGTTTGGATGGGGGTATTCTTGGTGTAGTACACGCCCAGGCAGTTTCCAGTCAAGTCTGTCTTGTCCCAGATTCTGACAGAATTATCAGCGGCCGAACTGCAGATGATCGTACCGAAATAGGAAAAAGAGACAGAGTAGATTATGGACTCATGTCCTACAAACTTTATAAGAATCTTGCTAGTGTCGATATCCCATAGAATCACAGTCTTGTCCTTAGAGCCTGAAACCATCAGCTTGCCATCGTGGGAAATATCGATACATGTTACTGTGTCTGAGTGACCGCAAAATGTGCGGACCATCTTCGAGGATTCTAAGTCATGCATGCGGATTTTATGATCTGAGGAGCCTGTGAAGAGATAGTTGCCATTGGTGTGGAACTTAACCACAGTAACATCGCTCAGAGATGTTAAAAAGAGTCTCTCTGGCTTATTGGACTTTATACACCACACAATGGCCTGCCTGTCTGCTCCGCCGCTGGCGAAGTAGAAGTCATTCGGTGCAAAGTCAACAGACCAAATTGGGAACACATGGGCCTTGTACACAGCAATGGGCTTAAAGAGCTCCAGAGACCACAGTCTTATGGTACAGTCCTGGGAAGCACTGATCAGATATTTGTTTGATGAGCAGAACTTTATTGAGTACACAGGTCCTGAATGCCCAATCAAGCGTATAGTCTCTCCAATATCCTCAAACTTCTCGTCTTTTCCTTTAATGTCTATCTTGCTCAGCTCAGACGAGTTCTTTAGCTTCCTGAGGGGATTCTTGGACAACGAATGAATGTCTATGTAAGAGTCATTGTATCCACAGGCCAGTAAAGTAGAATCGTTAGATATTTCTGAGCATGTCATTCCCTCGTATGTATTCTGAACAGTATAGCAGCAGATGGAAGGCAGGTAATTCTTGTTCAACGATACTCTTTTGCATAAATCTTTAAGCTTCTCTATTTCTCCTACAATCTGCGATGGCGAAGGTTTTATAGTAGAGAACACCTTCCTTGTCTCCCTCTGCTTCTTCAGCTGCATAACATATGTCTCAAGATGGTCATAGCGGTACTGCTCTGATGCCAGAATGGACTCCTCGCATTCTGTAGAAACTAAAGAGGTATTCAAATCTATTGGTGTATTCTCAACACAGGCATCTATTCCGCTTTTTCTCTCCTCTGACTTGGCTCCACTCTGTGCCTTGATTTCCATGTGCTGGTTCATAATCTTCAGAATGTAAATTAGGTTGTTCTCCTCCAGAAAGTTGATAAGCAAGTCATACGCATACCTCCCCATTATCAGAAAGTACTTGTTGGTTCTGAATCCAACCACCATGCTGTTCTCGTGGAGATGCTGTGGTGCATAAATAGACTCAAATATTCTTAGTTCCTCTATCTTGTCGGGAAAGTCACCCCTGTAGTCTCTGAAAAACTTCTTTGCTGTCTCAATCTCATCACGGGCAATGAGATCGAAGTATATGTGGAGGAATATCGGATACAAGAGGGGAAGAAGGTCATTTTTGAACAAGTCAAGAGAATCCTCAATCCAGTATTTGAGTTTCAAGTATATTTCCTCCATTTTTGGCTGAGATTCTTCCTTCGGGGAATTGCTTTGGGGATTAGTCACAATATTGTTCATAATTGGGGATAGTAAAAAATAATAAGATAATGGACTATCTTCCGTTGTGTTGGCAAACAAGAGAGGCTTTGATAGCTGCATGCCACTATACGAGAGGAAGTGTTGTACAGATGTTACTGATAAAATAACAGAAAAACAAGATTAGAAAAAACATAGTAAATTTTTTATTTGTCCAGGCCCATGGTAATTTTAAAAGAACCAACGATTTTTCCAGAAAAGATTGCTGGAATCCCTGAAAACTACAACTTTGAAATAGCAAAGACACTCAAAACTATAGAGAAGCTAAATGCTAAGAAAGTGACACTTCAATTCCCAGATGGATTGCTCTGCTACGCCCCACTGCTGATAGACACTATCCAAAAGTACACAAATGCAGACTGTGTGGTACTCGATGATGTGGTTTACGGGGCTTGCTGTATCGATGACCAGAGCATAGAATCAGATCTTCTGATACATTATGGTCACAGCTGTTTGATTCCCATCACCGAAATGCTTACTAGAGTTTTATACGTATTTGTTGATATAAGAATAGACATAGACCATCTTTATGAGCTTATTGTTGGGACATTTACTGGCAAGGTTGCCATTATAGGGACCATCCAATTTAATTCGTCAGTCAACAAGCTAAAACGGGTGCTTAACTCTCGGCAGAGGGAGAGGCATGAGAAATGTATGATTCATGGAATAGAGGCATTAGAAGAAGCAACTTTCTTGAAAAGTACGCAAAATACAAACTTGAGCAGTCGGAAGAATGACCCAGAATGCACATGTGTCCAGTCGATTGTTCCTCAGGTAAAGCCTCTCAGTCCTGGAGAGGTGCTAGGATGCACCTCTCCATCCATCAATGGAGTGGAAAATGTCATTTACATTGGAGATGGAAGATTCCATCTGGAGAGTGCAATGATAAAAAATCCGCATTTAAACTACTACAAGTATTGCCCATTTTCCAGGAAGCTGACCCAAGAATTCTATGACTTTGACAAGATGAGGAGTATAAGAGAAAACGAGATTAGACGAGCATTTGATGGGAAGTCATTTGGAGTAATTCTTGGGTCTCTCGGAAGACAAGGAAACAAGAGAATCTTCGAAAATGTCATAAAAAAGCTAGAAAGTTATGGAAAGTATACTATTTTTAGAATTGTAGTAGATGAGATCAATCAGAGAATTTTGGACAACTACGATTTTATTGATGCTTTTGTTCAGATTTCCTGCCCTAGGCTCAGCATTGATTGGGGAAGCTGCTACAGCAAGCCTCTTCTATCTCCCTTTGAAGTTTTTTACAGCGGGGATTACCAAATGGACTACTATTCTAACGAAGGGAATGCGCCATGGAAGAATTATAACAATGCATATCAGTGACTGTTGGATAACATAAGTTTATGCGCATGAAATATTATGTTTTATGTTGTGTAAATTTTAATAAACAAAATTAAGCTACTTTTTAACCTTAAACTGCATAAAAACATCTATTTTAAACTGTTATGTTTTATAAACAAAATGTTATAGATAGTTATAAAGATGAAAGCAGGAACTATAGAAATTGGCTATCCTAAAAAAGATAGACTGAACAAATAAAATGTTAGAACAGAAATAAAATGTTAGAACAAAATAACTTGGATAAAAATATTTGAAAATCTTTGTGGAGCTGTATGAACGTATCCACACCCGATTTTCTAGTATTCTTCTCAGGAATCGTGCAACTTTAATAAAAAAGCTACTACTCTGAGAGAAGAGGGCAAAAAAATGGAAAGTTTTTAAAGGAAAAAAATATGAGCTAAGCAATGAACAAAAGCATAAATATTGCTCTGATTGTTAATCAGAATATATATATATATAACTTGATAAGCTTCAACTTAAGCTATCTAGTTTTAAAAAGACAATAATAAACATCATTGAATAAACATCTTACCTAGGACAGACATTCCCTTTTTTTGTTCATAAATCATCTTTTATGATCTGCTTCTAACTTTTCTTTATTACATAGTGTCCTTTAATTTATAATAGTACTTTTGGACTCTGCATTCTGCCCCCATGTTTTATGTAAAGTCCTTTACTCACAACATTACGCTCCAGCCACAGTATATAGGCCAGAATATCCAACTCCTGATCCAGGACTATCTCTTCAAGAAGGTAGAAGGCATATGCACATCCTCCGGGTATATCATTGCTGTTTTGAAAATAGAAAAAATTAGTGAAGGGAAAATACTGCTTTCTGGCCAAATCTCGTTCCAAATAGAATACCAGGCTCTGATTTTAAAGCCTACAAACGGCGAGGTCATTGATGCTCAGATCATTTCATGCACCAAAATGGGATTCTTTGCGAATGTTGGGCCATTGTCCATTTTTATTTACAATTACCAAGTCCCACAGAATATTCTAAGCTCTCTTGGCAATGGGACATTGGTGAGATTAAAGATAATCGGCACAAAAATCAACAGTTCTAAGGTCTATGCCATTGGAACTCTCAATGATGATGCTTTGGGAGTTATTTCTTAGTTACAAATAGTTTTTTTCAAGCTACTGCGAAGACTAATGCTGTCCTTGAGATCTGTCCAGCATAAACATTTATTAATTAAATGCTCTCAATGAGAAATAGCTACTTTATGCGCCTGCCTTTTTTGTATTATTATTTTACAAGCAAGATGAATTGCTTTGTAGATGAAAAATTTAATTAAAGCATATTACACTGATGTTCACAATACTTAGCATATTGCATAGACGATTTAACTCTTGTTTTGCACAGGAAATTCATTACATTTTTATTTTGAAAATTTGCAGGCCTATGTCCAGCTATTACAAATGCAAGAAGCTTGGAGAGGGTACTTACGCCGTGATATATCTTGCTAAAGAAGTTGCAGCAGAAGAGTCCAAGCTAATTAAATCAGAGCCGTCAAAATACCTCAACTTAGTGGCAATCAAAAAGATTAAAAAGACAAAGTATGGGGTAGGCCAAGAAATAAGCGCAATAAGAGAAATTAAGGCATTGAAAGAGTTGAATAGTGAATTTACACTGACGCTCAAAGACGTATTTGTGCACAAGGATTTTATTCATCTTGTTTTAGAATTCTGTGAATTTGACCTGGAAATGATATTGAAAAATAAATCCATAGTCATCTTGCCATCAGACATAAAAAGCTGGTTTTCTATGCTTCTGCAGGGTCTTTTGGCCTGCCACAGCAGGTTTTTGATCCATAGAGACATCAAGCCTAACAACTGTCTAATTAAAGCTGATGGAACCTTAAAATTGGCAGATTTTGGATTGACACGGAGAATCGATTCCAAAGTTACACCACAGGCAATAACAAGGTGGTACAAGCCACCAGAAGTACTGCTAGGTGCAACAGGATACAGCTTATCGGCTGACATGTGGTCTGTGGGAGCTGTCTTTGCCGAAATGTTTCTAAGGGTTCCCTTTTTCGCTGCAGACAACGATTTTCAGCAGATTGAATTTATATTTAAGGCACTTGGGACTCCTGCTGTTGAGGACTGGCCAGAAGTCAGAGATTTGCCTGGTTTTTTTGAATTCCAGAAGCTTCCTGGTACGCCCCTGGAGAATCTTTTTACTGCAGTGTCTGAAGATGCGTTAGATCTGCTGAGAAGACTCCTGACATTCAATCCGCTAAATAGAATCACCTGCATTGATGCTTTGAAGCATGAATATTTTGTGAATAAGCCTTCTGCAACACCTCTTGGAAAACTTCCAGTGCCAAAGCTTTAAATAAGCTTGTGCTTGACTTGATCAACAATCTGAAATAACTAATTATGGACAATTTGATACTAACTGATTTGGCACAACAAGAATGAATTTTATGCATTTTATCGAATTTTTTAGAGTAAATCAAAAGTAAAGTATTACATAAAACTTATGCTGATAATAAAATTGTCGAATTTGATTAAATATGAATTTAATCATTATTGTTCTTTCTGGAATGTCATCCTGAGTCTAGTCCAGATTTATGTAAATTTTTTTCGAATACAAGTTTTGGTTTAACTCTCTTGTTTGTTCTGACTGGACATCTGGGTTGTACTGCCTTATTTTAGCGACTCTGATCGTGCCTTTTATGATTGATCATCCCGTTATAAGCTTACTTCGACATGAATAGTTAAGTTTAGTGCAGAATTTTAGCTTTGTCTGCAAATACTTTATTGCCGGGTACATTTGTTTATTTATAAAGCATTGTCTTTTAGAATTCTAAAAACTATTGCAATAAGAAAGTAGTTTAGAATATTTCAGAGGTTTTCTGCAGCATAAAATTTATTTTAAATTTTGTTTTTATATTTTTTCTCCATGGAAGAGCAAACTGAAAATAAAGAAATGCCGGTTAAATCCTTTGTTAGAGTGAAGGCACACAGCTCTGACTTTGAAATAGAAGAAAATACAATTAAAATTTGTAATGTGTCTAACAGCCATTCTGTATTCTATTTTGACAAGGTCTTTGGCCCCCACTCAACAACAGAAAACATATTTGCAGAATTAGAGCAGGCATTTGAACTGCCTCTGGAGCACAATATTACAATTCTTGCCTATGGGCAGACAGGATCTGGAAAAACATACACAATGAAAGGAACGGAAGAGTCACCTGGCTTGGTTCTACAAATCTTGCAGAAATTGCTTCTTAAACAGCAAGTTCAGATCTCTTTTATAGAGATTTACAATGAGAAGATTTTAGATTTATGTGTCAGTGCAGAGAAGAATCTCAGGGAATGCAATGGCACTGTATTTTTGCAGGACTTGACCACCAAAACAATCCAAGATATTGAAGAATTCAGCAGGCTAAATGATGTGATTGTAAGGAACAGAAAGACAGCAGAGACTAATCTAAACAAATGCTCTAGCAGAAGCCATTTGATAGTTAGAATTGATGTGGATGGGAAGGTTATAAATTTGGTAGATCTTGCAGGATCAGAAAATAATAGAAAAACAGGCAATCAAGGAAGCAGAATGGTTGAGTCCTCAAACATAAACAAATCACTGTTTGTTTTAAACAAGGTTGTCAGTGCGATTGTTAACAAAGAGTCTAGGATACCATACAGGGATTCCAAACTGACGAGACTGCTTCAAGAGTCGATCGGCGGATCCGGGCTGTGCTACATCATAGCAACAGTGATAGATCAGATAGATGAGAATGGAGAAGCACTGAACACTTTGAGCTTTGCATCGAAGTCCAAGAAGATAGTAAATCATGAATCTGTAAAGTCTCATGAAAAAAGAATGCACAGTGTATTTGACAGGCTTCATGCGAATAAGAAAATAGAAGATCTGAAGAAAATAGAATTGGACAAATCTAAAAGAAATGAAGAATTAGTTGTAAATAGGCATGTTAGAAGATTACAGGTGTGCAAAAAGTCCCACGAGGATGAAAAAGACTTTACCGGCGTGGCTGATAGTCCAAAATTAGAAACGCAAGCAGAATCGGGTGTAAACAAAATTATAAACCAAAACAAGATTGTTCCTGAATCTGAAAGCGTACAGAACAAGGGCATAAAAACTCTTGAAACCAGAAAGTCCGGAAAAAGCAAAAAACCTATTAGATTTGACAGTTCTTCGTCTTTTAGAGGACTGATCTCTACACAAAACATAGAAATGACACCAATTACAAAGAAGAAAAGTACTGAGTGTTTTGCTGCCAAGGCCAGAGAATTCGAATCTGTCAATGATTACAAATCGGCTTTGGAAACCTACAAGACTATTTTTAAGTTTGCCCCGTCAGAAGCTTTGGCTGATAAAATAAAGGCTCTTCAAAAAATCACCAAGAAGGCTATTCAGAAGTTTTCGAGTGCCAAAATTCTTGGAATTCTAAATTCAGGCTCATTTATTGATATTAAAAAGTTGAATGGAATCGGGGACAAGAGAGCCCAGATGATTGTCGATTTTATATCAGGTGGTAACTTTTTTGAATGTCTAGATGACCTCAAGCTTCTTTTTAATGAGAAGGTTGTCAAAAATATATTAGAATGTGCTGATGTCTCTTGAATGCTGTTTTAGAGAAATTTATAAGACTTAGTACAAAATTTGGTTCTGTGATCACAAAATTTTTACAACCAAAATTCAGTAAAAAAATATTTTTTAGCTTATAATTGTTTTTTTTAAATTTGCTTCTTCTTTACTTTAAAATAACTTTTTAATGTCTTTGTTTCAAAATTATTTATTCATTCATGTCAGAATTTCCCATTCCAATAAAGCTCACCTTGGCGGTTGAAGCTAAATTTTTGGACGAAGACTCTTGACTACGTTCATTCAAGGATTTTTTCTCACATCCAAGCTGATTATACTCACAACACCTCTCCTTGAGAAATCCAAGCTGATCCAAATCAAAATCGTCAAACTTTCGTTTCAAATCTTCGCCTATTTTTGATTTCAAACGATTCATTTTGCTCTCGTCTTCATAATTTTCAGTTGCCTTGAATGTGGGTTTGCTGTTTTTTGTCTCAAAAGGCAAAGGAAATATTTTTTGAGAAGGCTCGTCATTCAAAACACCACAAAACTTGTTGTTTTCCCGATAGTGCGGCTTCTGAGGCGTCAAATCCCCAAATAAGGTGTTCTTAATATTAAATATGTCATTTTTGGGGCTCACAACAGGCCTAAGACTTATATCGCCTGACGGATACGGTTTATTAAAATTCAGACTGCTTGCTTTTTGTGAAAAATTGTAACCTGATGGATATTTCCTGTTGGAGTATTGCATGTCAGCAAACGGCTGCTTTCTGTCGTTGGAAAAAGTATTATAAGAATACATTGAGGTGTCTCTTCTTAAATCTCTTTCCATAGCATCACAGAACAGGGCGTCATGCGGCACAGAATACCAGTAAAAGACTTTCTGCTTTTTCTGGGTTCTGATGCATCCATTCTTGTACAGAAACTCCAAAAACTCTGATCTTGGCCCCTCAAGCGTCGCATCTATTCCAGGCTTGAGATTTCTTAGGTCAGAAAAGGCCCCCTCTTCAAACTTTTTCATGTTCCCCAGCTGGCGACCTGAATTCTGAAATCGCCACACCAGGATCTTTACTATGTCAGTTCCCGTTATATAAAAATGGTAGTTCCACAGCACACAATGAATATAGTCTCCATTCTTCAGCTGGAACTTTTTTATCCGCTCGCCCTCTCTGAAATATTTGGGGGCATTCTTAAGAAAGTCGTAGAGTTCATCATCACCCAGAGCTTGGTGCTGAGAAATATCCATTGTTTTGTTTTTGACTCAAGTATTTATTGATAATATTGTTTATTTGGTTTCAAAGTATGTTACATCTGTAAATAAACTGTTGAATGATAAACCGCTCGGGATCTTTTTTCTATTTTTTTTTAAAATATTTATTTTTTTATTTGTACGTAAAAAAATAATACGAACATTATTTTGAACTTCTGCCTATTGATGGCATATTTTTATATGAGAATTGCCAGCAATCTTATATTCAGCAAAAGAAGTGCTTATTTCATGTTATCTTGTCGTATTTTGCCGAAAATATTTGTTATTTTCATGAAATAATATAGTTAAATATTTGCCGCCAAAATATTAGCAAATGAAATGTCAAAATTATCAAAATAGTTCAGGACTTTTCATTTTAGCCGCAATGAAAAGAACCTTTACATCTAGCTGACGGCTGTAGCTTAGTTCTATTTAATAGACAAAAAGGAGATATTAATGTGTTATCAAGAAAGATTTAGACTAAATGATGATTTAAAATCTAAAATATTAAATTTAATTGGAATTTAAATTGGCCCTGATGGCAGAGCAAATAAATAATGAATTTTTTAGTTTACTTCATTTAGCTTGTCTTAGGAAAATAATCAAAGAGAATCCAGAAGATTATGAGCTAGTCTGCTCTTCGATTGGAAAGGAGATAGGCGCCAGAATCATAGACGATTTCTGTTCAAAGCACTACATAATGAACAAAATCAAAAGGAAGGATATTGAGCATTACATAAGGCTATTTTTCAGCACATACTTTGACAAAACCATAGAATTCAAGAAGAATGCTTTCAAAACAAAAGAAATGTACGAAGAGCATTGTGGGCTTTATATAATTGAAGCAATTCTAAACGAAGTTTTTGAATGCTTGAGTGGGCAAGTGAAAATTGAGATTGACCCCCTTGAGGATGGATTTGTTGTTGTAGATTTGATCGAGGACAAGAACAGTATAGTGTCTAGTTAAAAAGGTTTCAGAACACCAAGAGACTAGCTGTATGATTGGGCTGGTGCTCAGGTAACATTTGTAGTCCCAAATGTCAGAAGTTTTCCAGGATTGTCTTGTCTCCATAAATAAAGACATTTCTTCCTCAAAGACAGATAGTCAGTGGAATGTAAAATATGTCATTGCTTTATGCAAATTATCTTGTTCACATACCAATCAAGCACTTTTAAATTGCATTTACACATAATCTTCAGGTTTAAATTGTATTGCTTAAGATATGATATTTTCAAAATAATGTTAAGTATTATTACTAAATCTTTACATGAAATTGAATATTTCACAAATAATTTAAAAATTTTGTAGGATAAAAATTTATTTTGAGGTGCCTAAAGGCCTGATTGCTTCTTAAGATTCATGGCTGCATTACAAACTTCTCGCACTTTTCTATTGTAGGTTTCTCTATCGCTCAAATATAATTCTGCCGCATCGGCTCGGAGAGGGTCTCCTGGATTGGGCTCGTCCAGCATGCTCATGATGCTGTAAAGGGTTTTTTCAACAGTCAAAGCAGGAGACCAATCTTTAGAAAGGGTGCTTATACAAATATTTCCACTGGAATTAATATTAGGATGATAAATGGGAGTTACAAAGGCTATTTTGGGCGGAGCATACGGATATGAGTCTGGAATGTAGATGATCAATTCTAGCTCACAGCCGTGGTAGACGCTGTTCTCGCATGGACGCATGATAGCTTTCCATCTGTAGATGTCATCGTCAACACATGGTATGATTTCCATTTCCTTGGCTTTATTCTTGAGAGACAACTTGATTTCTTTCTTAATTCTTATTTCTGTTGTCGTATTGGCCGGCATATGGGGTAATTACAAAATTCTTTATAAATCAAAAATTTTTAAGGGGCGCTGAAATAAAATATTATTAATTTCTTAAAAAAATTATTTGGTTTGGCATTTATGAATGATTATCAAAGAGCATATAATACTCTGTGTTTAAAGGAGTCACAGGAGGATTTTGATGAATTTTTTAAAGGAGTCAAATTAAATTATTGCGAAATGTTTTTTATGCTGATTGGCTTCTTTTTGACATGATAACATACATAAATGCAGGATAGTCACTTGTGGCTGATAATTCTTGCTGAATGGGAAATAATTTTAGCTTTGATGCATTCACAAAAGTAAAAGATAAAAATTCTTAAAAATATGTATTTTTCTAAAAAAAAAGTAAAAGATAAAAATTCTTAAAAAATCACATCTTTTTGCAACACTTGCCATTTGCTAACTAAAGTATAAAAGCTACATTCTTAAGCAAAAAATCTACACTTGCTTCAATTATTTGCTTTTATGGAAATACTGTTGTTTAATAGATTTATTTTGTATTTCAATTTAAAAATACCCGTAAATCTTTATAATCATCATTTACAGCCCAACATCCTTAAAAACAGTTTATTTAACTAAAATTTTGAATTGAGAAAGTCCAAATAGCAAGCCCTTTGAGCCATGACTTCCTCTCTTTCAATTTCATAGAGTCTGTCCAGTCCCTTATATTTGTATATCAGCAGGTCATTTTTTAAAAACAACATTTTCAACTTATCTGATTGATTTGTCTTGTCAAAAAAGCACACAAGATCATCAAGATAGAAAAGCCTGTCCATACTTTTACAGAGCAAAATAAACTTTTCTGTAAGGTCTGGCTTGTATATAATCAGATAAAACATATCATCAACATGGATGTTGGAATAGTCAATAAATCTATCAATAAACTCTTTAGCCCTGTCGTCAACCTGCCTGAATGTTCTGCACAAGATTGTGGTGTATCTCAGACATCCTGAGTTCTTCTTGTCCAGCCTAGAATCAGGCTCTAAGTCTGGGAGAGATTTTTTTAGCCCGATAAAAAATTTATCAATCAGCTTTTCATTGTTATTTAAGTCTGATGCTTGCATCAGAAGCATTATAAATCTCTCAACACCATCCGACTTGTACAGAAAGACATTTTCATAACAGCTTAGAGCAAGAATGCAGTCATAAAAATCCACTTGGTCAACAAAATTATGAGCTATAAATCTTTCAGGAATCAGATCTGACAGCTCCAGTAACAACTTCTTTTTAACTATTATATCTTTATAAATCAAGAATACACAATTCTTGCAGAGTATGATAAAGCAGTTGAACCAATTGGATGCCTGGCCATCTCCTGCCTGGTTCTTGCTCAATGCCTGTTCTGGATCGCCATTGCCTTCTAAGGAATACAACATTAAACTTCTACAACACACAATATCCTCAATCTTCACTGAATCTTTATAAACTTCAATTTCGCCCATCTGTTTTATTATATCAGTGTTGCAATCATACACAATCTCCTTATTGTTAGACTTTATGTTCAAATTGCCATTTTCAAAAAATACAATGTCCCCGTTAATGCAAAAGTCCAGAACCTCAGGCTTAACATCAACAAAGATCGCATCGCAATAAAAATTGAAGATATAGTGTACTCTGTCCAACACAAGGAATCCTCCGCTGCCTGCAAGTATATTCTCATCACTCATAATTTTTTTATAAAGAGTGCCGTCCAACTCATAGACCTCCAAAACCTTGTCATAGCAAATAAATACATGGTTGTTTCTTCCTACGATTGTCTTGTATTTCTTCTTCAAAGGAAATTTGACAGAATCTACAACAAGAGACCCATTTATGATGGAATAGTTCATATAAATTGGAAATTCGCATATCTCATATTTGCAGTCGTTGTGAAGCTTCAGAATGTTGCCATTATAAAGAGACTCCTTCTGTTTATTATAGATTCCCATTCTCTTATAGTCCATAGGGCCTAAAACAAACACAGTTTTTATATAAAAGATTTAAATATTCCTATCATTGCACATTTCCTTCAAAAGTATTCCATGAGTTATCAAAAGGCATCTGTGATTCTCAAATTAGACGGATTTAAAGGACTCAGCATACCAGTGCTAGGATTTGTGCCTTGAATAGCAAAGAGCAGGCTCATTAGCTATTTTGCATAAACAAGAACAAGTTTTTTTTATTGCTTTTCGCATAAACAAACCCATGGATAAACTTTTTGATTTGGAGAGACAAGCTAGGATGGCCGGAGAAACAAAAAACTTGGAGGAAATACAGTCCAAAATAATTGAATCGTGCAATTCTGAGGAGGAAGTTGTCTCGTCGCTGAGGGCCCTGATCAGCAAAAGAAGGCAGGATCATAGCAGCATAAAGAAGCTTATAAGCAGTGTTTTTGCGAAGAATAAGTCGATAGAGTTTCTGAAGATTTTGCTTGAGAAGGTAGTCGAAGGAAAGATTTATTTGGAGGATGAAAGAATAAGCATTGCTGAACACATAAAAAACAGCCTCGGGAACGACATAGCACAGGGCTATTCAGTTATTAAGAACATTCCTGTGGAGACATTCACAACAATCTCTGACAAGAGAAGAAATGCGTTTTTATTTGAGCAGTTCCGACTGGCTCTTCTGCTTAAAAAGTTTGAAGAGGCAGAAATGATAATGAAGAAGGTGAGGAAAGGGTATTTGAAGGATGACGAGAAGGTTATCTATTTGAACTATTGCATTTTGCTGAAGATAGGACAGAAATCCTTCCTGGACGGGAGCTCCTTGTATTTGGAGCTGAATGAGATTGATGAATGCACCAGGAATGTTGCGATGGGATCCATCTTGTGTATAATGAGCAGCTGTCTGGTTGAGGGAAAAAACATCATTGAGGAGAAGCTGGAGATGCTGAATAAGTTTGGCAATTCGAAGGATAATGACGAGGTCATAAGGACATTTACAAAGAGGTTCTCATCTGACTTTATCATTGGGTTTGAGACTGTTGAACAGCTGGAAACTGCTAGCTCTAAGTTTACAGATAATCTTGATAGATCCCTGATCTGCAAAGCAATAATAGAACATAACTTTTTTGTTATATCCAAATTCTTCTCCACAATGAAGATTCAGCAGCTGGTTGAAGTCATGCAGCTGGAAGAGGAAGATATCATAGAGTTTATAAGTGATATGGTGAATGAAAAGTACTGCAATGCCAAGATAAATCAGCAATCTAATTATGTCAGCTTTGGGGAAAAAAGGTGGAACTCAAGCGTTGACAATGTTTTGGACAAAATAGTCCTGGCCACTCATCTGATCCATAAAGATTCAATTGGTAATTAAAGATTTTATCCCAAAGCTTGTTTATAACTCAGACTAACGTTTATTTTTCAATTCAAAAAGACTGATTTGCCAGGTAAAAATTTTACTTGTTTTAAGGAGAATGTTTTACATTGGCCAAGCTTCTGCTCCCAAATAAAATTTTTTGTCAAAATTTTCAAATAGGCAATGCAAATTTAAATGGGCACCTACTTTTGAATTAGCTTGTACTTAAAAAATTGCACCAAATAAAAGCTGCGAGTTTTCAATGTTTATTAAATTTTACAAGTTGCCGTCAGAATGATTAGTAAAATCTGTGAGGCCTATCACTTTGCTTCTGACATTAACAGAAATACAATATTATACTCAGAGACTGATGGCTCGATAACAACATATTCCAAAGGCGCAAGAACTAGTAGAATCTCAACTAGCTCATCCAAAAAAGATGTGAAGTTCTATCCTGTTGACGACTATGTATTTACTGCCACGGACTGCTCGGGATTGGCAGTGTTTGACAGGGAAAAGAGCAAACAGATCTACAAATATGAAAATGAAAACTTGCACTCTCATTCGTACTCCAATGCCTGCATCCTTGCTTCTTTTGACGACTACAACATAAAATTCTATGACCTGAAATGCAGATACTTAATAAACTCCAAGCCCTGTGCCAATACCCAAAAAGTGGGCTGGCTGGACCATTTTGTCTATTGCTACGACGGAGACTCTTTAAGAATCTTCGATTTCAGAGACCTAGAAAATGCTGTATACAAATTCCAGGACATTCTAGATTTTACAATATCTGGGGAATACTGCTTTTTTATACAGGAATCAGACAAAAGGAAGTATTTAGTCCAGGCTGATCCTAAAAGCAGCGAGCGCATGTACCTAAGAAAAGAAGTGCAATACAAAAGAATTTTTACCTTAAAAAGTCAGAAATCTTTGGTTGGTATTTTGAATAATGGTTTGAAAATAGAAAGCAATGAAAGTATATTTGAAATTAAAACAGAAAATTTTGTGGTTTCGGGGCTGTATTTTTGTGAAAACTATGGATATTTCTTTTCTGAAAATAGTTTTTTCGAGATTAAAAATTCTTTTGCAGAATTTGTGGAAAATAAAGTGATAAAAGTTTAAGTAATTTTGAGTTTTTCTAACAATAAATTTGATCATAAATTTTTGCACTAAAAGATCTTTAAACTTAATTTTAAATTTGACTCTATAAACAAATTTATAAGAATCTCAACTTTCCAACATTTCAATCTTTACACATTGCAAGAATATTTAATTTCATAGCCAACTCACCTTTCCTGCTGTTCTTCTACATCTCTGTGATACGAACTTCTTGCATTGGATTATTTAGTCCAGCATAAATGTTTGGAATTTTTGTCCCATAGATGAGCTTAGAGACTCTAAAAACATTAATAGAAGAAAGAAAATGGTACGACTTTAGCCATCTAGTAAGTAAATTGTCAAAGGAATCTAATGACAAGCAAGTTCTAGACTCCATGCTACATTTATTCGTAGAGCTTCTCCCACGGATTCACCCACTAAGTATTGCGTCCACAACAGTCGCTCTTCTTTCTAGACTGCAAACTGAGGAGGCGCTGAGCTTGATTAACTACAGCATTTCTGCGATTAGAGAAAGAGACGAGAATGTTTACAAAGAAGAACTCTGTTGTTTGAGCATGCATAAATGCATGATTAATGTTTATGCAAAAAGATATGAAAATATTGAATCGCAAATTATTAGTTGGATGTCTCAGAAGTTGTCTGACGAGAACTATTATTTCCTGCTGCTTCTTGCTGGAAATTTCTATGAATCCATCGGGAATGTCGAGAATGCCCAGGAATACTTTCTAAAACACGCAAAAGCGACAAATAAGGTTGAGAATATTGAGAAGTTGGTCAGGTTGTCTATTTTAAGCAGAACTTTTTTTGATTTTTCATCTGTCATGGCCTTCAATGAGTACAGAACCTTGCAGAATAATGATTTAAAGAATATTTTTGACTGCTTCTTGGAAGGAGATATCAGCAAGGTAAACTTGCAGGACATTATGCATGTTTTAAGCATAAATGATGCTGAATTTATCAAAGAGAAGTTCTTTTTGATCAATATTATAGTGATCTGTTTTAAATCAGAGCATAAATATGTTAGTTTTGATGTATTCATGTCCAAGCTGTGTGTTGATGAGATTATGCTGCTGCAGCTGCTGCTCAAGGCTCTTGGGACAGGTGTCATATCTGGCTGGATTGATTCAGAGAAAAGAACACTCTTTTTTTCCAGGGTTATTCCAAGGGCCTTGAATGCCGAGGAAATTGAGAAAATGAAGGGCAAGTTTGTTGAGTGGAAGAGAAGAGTGGATGAGGCAATTGTTACAATTAAAACCGAATTTTAAATATTTTGTGGCTGTTTCTTGCTTAAAATTTTCTATTTTCGTTTATTGGCGGTTAAGTTTTCAGAAATTTTGTAAATTTGCGAAAAAGTAAAAAAACACCAACAATAGCCAAGTTTATAACAAACAGAGCTTTTCCTCACATCTACGGCCATATCCATTACAAAGCACCGGAACCCGTCCGAACTCCGAAGTTAAGCTGATGCGAGCCTGTCTAAGTACTGAGATGAGAGATCTCTCGGGAACGGCGGGTGCTGTAGTTTTTGAAAAATGTATGTTTATTTTGATGTTTATTTATCTTTTGTTTTAAATAATCTAGCTTGCCAATAAATAATGAAGGATGTCCCATCAGTCCATAATGACTATTCAACGCTGAACATCAACCCAGGATTTGGGTTCTCGCTGATCCCTGAGCAGGTGAGAGAAGCAGCAATCGAGGAAGGATTCACTTTCAACCTTCTTGTTGTAGGACGACGAGGACTGGGGTCTACAACCTTGATCAACTCTCTTTTTTCGGCTTCGCTGATCAGCAGAGACAGGCCGGACTCAATATCCTCAACTGTGAGTGAGATATTTGAAAACAACATAAGGCTGGTTATTTCTGTTACAACGTACCATGGAGAAGACTTCTCAAAGATATTCAAGCTTCTAGACTCTTTAAATAGCGACTACTTCGAAAATGAGCAGGGCCTGCATGTTCCATTTGAAGACAAACGAATACATGCGGCATTGTACCTGGTTCCGGGGGACAAAATGTCTAAAAATGAGATTGAGGATCTCAAAGAGCTTTCCAAGAAGGTCAATGTTATTCCAATAATAACAAAGGCAGACATGTTTACAACAGACGAGTTGCAGGTCCAAAGACAGAAGATAAATCAGGTATTCAAAGAGAGCGGGATAGATTTCTACGACTATTCCGAAGAAAGCCTTAATGACTTTCCAATGGCAACGATAGCCTCGGAAACAACCTTTGAAGAGGACGGTGCTGTTATTCTGGGGCGAAGCTACCCGTGGGGATTCGTTGACATTGAGAACGAGCAGTACAGCGACTTCAAAAAGCTGCAGAGAATATTAATATCCGAATGCTTTGAGGACCTTAAGTGCAGAACAGATGCAAAATACTATAACGAATATAGAAATGGTGTTATAGGCCAAAACGGAAAGAATGAGCCCGGGGAAAGATTTGCTAAACTGCTTTCTCAGATGGAAAGTATTTTGGATGCCAAGTTTAAAAAAAAGATGAGCGACCTGGAAAATGGAGAATCGAATGTTGCAGCAGAATTCAGTGACAAGATGGTTCTCAAAAACAATGAGGCAACCGCGGCTTGAATAAAAATTTAAAAATATTTTTTGTGAAAATTTTATTTCTCAATCAAATGTAAGTTTTAAGATAGAATTCTATGATTCTCAAAGAAGATCTCCTGCCAAAGATATCATCTGAAGCAAAAATATCTGCTCAAAGCTTTAGTCTATTTCTATCAGCATAGTCTGTCAGTCTTTAAAATACAAAAAATTGGATTATAAGTTAGGTAATGAAAGAAGAGCAATCGAAAAGCATCTTAATTATGCAGAGATGCTTGCAAATACATTTATTTAGGTCAATAAACACATTGAATTTATGCAGCATATCTGGCATGTATGATGTTGTCTTCTTTTTTTTGATACCAATATTTATCTCACACAAGTCCTCGTAATTGATTTTTACAGCTGCAAATCAGAAAGACAAACTTATCAGCCATCTTTGTCCCAATTTTATAAGGTAGGATTGTGTTTGTGGCTTTCATTCCAAAACTTAATTTGGTTCTATTTACAAACATATTTGCAAATCCCAATGGCAGATGATAAAAATCAAGAGTTTGTCTTCAACTTAGATGAAGCTTTCGAGCAGACAATGTACACATCACAGCTAAACATTATTTCTAGGATAGGAAAAGGATGCTTTGGTTCAGTTTACCTTGCTACTGAAAAGAACACTGAAAAGCTCGTAGCTCTCAAAGTTTGCCAGTTTTTTCCTGATGAAATCAAAAATTTTCTGCTGAGCGAATCACTGATTCTATCGCTGATAGACAGCAAATATTTCCCAAAAATTTATCACTGCGAAATCCGCAATGGGATTTTTCTCATGTCTATGGAGTACTGTCCTGGAAAAACTCTGCAAGAATTTTTGGATGAGAGAGGAAAGATGCGGGAATCAGAAATTTTTGCAGTTTTAGTCCAGCTCGTGGAAGCTCTGGAATATCTTCACTGCAACAACATTGTGCACAGAGATCTTAAGCTCGAAAATATAATAATCACCAGTGATCTAAAATTAAAAATTTGTGACTTTGGATTTTCAAAGTTTATCAACAAAAATCAGCAGTTGAGAGACTTTTGTGGCTCTGAGTACTATTGTTCGCCAGAAGTATTGCGAAGAATACCGTATGATGGTCCAATGAATGACATATGGTCTCTAGGAATATGCTTACTAACGATGCTGATAGGAACAGACACTTTTTTCAGTATTTTCGATAATTTAGGCTGCGAAGGGCTGCTGCTAGGATCCAGCTTCTACCAAGAAATATACAGGAAAAACTTCTTGAACAACGAGATAAAACTGCTAATAACCATCCTAAAAAGCATATTTAAGGAAGAGAAAAAAGGTAGAGCATGTCTCAGAAAGCTAAGACAATTGGCTAAAATCAGCTTTTCATACAAAGAGTACTTCAGCCCAGACATAATAGATCCTTTTACCTTGCACCAAATGGCCAAGCTCGTAAAACATGAAAATAGTCTAATTCACAGAATAAGGGACGAAAACCTAATAGAGAATCATATTTATACCTTAATTTATAAAAAAATATATGAAAGACCTGGCATCCAAATCCAAACAATCGGCTATCCAATTCACGACTTAAAAAAGCTCTCAAATATAATTTTTGGTTGTCTTGAAAGCAGGCAAAGACTATTCTGCTGCTTCAAAGAAAGGTTTATGAATTTGCATTTTATGAGAAGAGTATCAGTTGATGAATTTCTTGATCCATCAGGATTAAAATATTCAATTCTCAGAAAGACATATTTCACAACCCGCATCCAGCTACTTTTTGATGATAATTTAGTGGTAGAATTGAGGGTAAGAGGCAGATTCAGAATGAAAATTGTAAAAATCTCTGGTAACGAAACATCATTTACAATATTTTTGGCAGTGGCAATACGATCGTTTTGCTACAACAGGGCAAATAAAAATTAGTACAGGCAATATGAAAGTAAATTCAGGTAAAAACAAGATTTTTGCAAAAGCTGACAAATAAGAATAGTTTAGACTAAGACAGGAACTTTCACACTGATTTAAGCCCCAAAATACATAGATCTCATCTCTACTACTTTAATTTAATTATTAAAAGCCAAACATTACAGAAGATTGGCATTTTTTACGTATTTTTTAAAATTTGTAATTTTCTTCTCCATTCCAACATATTCGGTCATTCTCCACAATCTCAAGGTAAAATGTGGCCCAATCTTTTCGAAGATAGGCCCCTTTTCAGTAATGCATGTTCTGTACATTCTAAAATATATGAAATCCTTGTGAACAGAAAAGTTCACCACCTGATTAGATTCTAAATTAATGGGGAAAATACTTATGAAAAACTCAGCTACCTTCAGCCCAAGATCAGAAACAAAATGATTCAAAACTAGCTGATGTGCTTCCTTTTTTATATTTGACGTTATGCCCATGGATTCTCTACTTCTATAATCTATGAGTTTAAAAACTAGTTGCATGCTTGGGCCTGTGAATATTAAAAACTGCGGGCCAATATCCTCTTGTATTTTGACTAGAATCTCTGCTCTGGATTTGTTGGATTCGTCTAGCTTTGAAGAGTTCGGGAGAACCAGCAAAAGCTCAGAAAGTAATTCTAAAGTATTTTTGTGTGGCTTCTCTGGTATTTCTATAAATATTTCCATTGGGTTGAAAATTTTTATGAAATTAGAGGCTTCTGAAAAAATACTTCAGAATTGCTTTTTACTATTTTTATTTGCTTTAAAAAGAATTTGAGGAAAGCTCAGTCAAAATGTAGTTTATTTTTACATTAAAAAGCATTAACTTCTGATTTAACTTTGTACGATTATCTTCAAAAACTATCTATTTTTGCACCGTTGTATGGGAGTAGAAGAGCTGAAAGAAATTATTGCTTCTAATAACATAGACAGACTAATCTCATATTCCAAATGCGTAAGACCAGAGGATGTGCAAGAAGCTTTAGAATTATATGAGAAACACTACAAGAAGGAACTTGATATTGCCAAAACTATCCAGGATATTTTAATACAGATAAAAATCAAGAGAGTAAAGAACAAAATTCCGAATGTGGGCAATTACAGCTACAAACTAGAGGAATAATGAGACATTATTAAATTTACAGAAATAGTTAATAGCTGGTTTATATTGTGTTATAAAATCTCCTGACATTCTTTCTTTTCGTATTGTCTTATATTTGTAAAGAAATAGAGATTTATATGTTTATTCATACAATGTTTGATTGCAATTATTAAAAAGTGTTTGACTTTTCCTGAAATCAGCCATTTTTGTAAAATCTAGCTCTTCGAAATGTTCAAACGGTCTCGAGACTTTTAATTTTGCTTTTTGTTAAAATTTCTGCAGACTTTTACCCTTTAATGTCTAGGCGACGAGCTGCTCAGTATTTACATTTAGAGGCCGAGTCTGAGAGTGAGGACTACGAGTCTAGCGATTTTTCTGAGGATTTAGACAATATAGAGCCGATAGTTCAATCCAAAACAAAAAGTTTCTCGCAGCAGACTAGAGAATTGGAGGACAGATATAAAGACTCCTACGAACCACAATATCGTATAGCAGAGGAGTATGACACGATAGAGGAGCCAGAGACTATTGAAGTGCCGTCGCAGTCCCAGCTGCTCCCAACGGCAAGGTCTCCGCTACTTTTTTTAGTTAGATGTAAGGTGGGAAAAGAGAAAGACATCTGTTATAAAATATTTGAGCGAGTTAAAGAAAAAGAAATTTGCTCTGTGGTGCAAAAGGAAGGTCTAAAAGGGTATGTTTACGTTGAGGCCTACAAAAAGCAGGCAGTAGAGGATGTTTTAGCTGCAATGAGGAATGTCGTAAGACGAAGATTTAGTATTGTGCCATTCAAGGAGATGATTGAAGCTGTTTCGTACAATAAGAATATCATAATAAGCGAATTTGCTAGGATTAAAAGTGGTAAGTACAAAGGAGACTTGGTTCAAATACTCGAGAACTTTGAGGATGTTGTCAAAGTCAAGGTTATTCCTAGGATTGACGATCTGAAAAGAAGGTTTGATCCTGAGGAGCACAGAACAGAGGTTGTGAAGAAAGATGGCGGGTACTACTACAACAGGGACTTCTACAAGGACGGGTATCTGGAGAAGATTATGCTGAAGTCCAACCTTGACTTTGAGGTTGATCCCACGTTTGCTGAGCTAAGCGACCTGAATGTCAAGGGGTTTTTTGGAATAAACGATACTGTTAAGGTTGTCAGAGGAGATCTGAAGAATCTTGTTGGGACAGTAGAAAACCTCAGTGGAAATTCAATTTTCATCAAGAAAGATAGAAAGTCTTACGAAGTCAACATAAATGATATTGAGAAGCACTTTGAAATTGGCCAGGAGGTGTCTTATAGAGGCGAGAATGGGGTAGTTCTGAAGATAATGGACAAGAAGGCGATCCTGGGGATGGACAACTTTACAAGGGAGGCAGAATGCTTTATCAATGATGTCAAGCCGCCGGTACCTGAGAAGAGAGAAGTTCCCGTGGCACCAGTCAGGTTTAGGTCCAGGAGAGATCCGCTGGTGAACAAATACGTTGTCATACGCCAGGGGCCCTATAAAGGATTGCATGGTCTGGTCAAAGATTCCCACCAAGACAAATTTACTGTGCAGCTGAGATCAAACTTTAATATAGTTGTAGTAGATAGAAGCGCAATAGTCAGTAGAGAAATGCTGCAGAGTGAGGAGCCAGCAGCAGAAGAGGATGAGACATTTGGCGGCAAAACCCCCTCATTCAAAACCCCTGGCTTTAAGACACCATCTTACAGGACACCCTCATTCAAAACACCAAGCACCAAAAGCCTTAACAGTAGCTTGGCTGAAGAGGCTGGGACTGATTGGCTCGTCTCTCCGTATGACGGAGTGGGCATTTATTCTGGTGGCAAAATGTACACGCTGTCTGATGTGGAAGGTGGAATATACAAGACAAAGACAGGAGAAACATTCTTTTTGCATGAGATTAAGTATGTTGAGCCTGAAAAGTACGATCGTGTTATGGTTATGGATGGAGATTATAAAAGTAACGAGGGCATTTTAGCCTCGATAAATGGGCCAGAAGGTGATGTGAGGCTGAAGAGTGGCAAGAATGTTCTGATCGATGTTGATAAATTGGCCAAAAAAATTGAGTAAATTTTTTAATAAACTTTTTTACTAGTTTTTTTAAATTTAAAAGTCTGCTGAACTTTATGTTTTTAAGCTTTTCACAATATAAATAACAAACACAGAAATGACTTACATTCATGAACGTTTAATTGCTGTGTTTCTCAGCTAATCTTATCAAAAATCGGTGTTCATAAAAATGAAAGTTGAATTTTAAAGATAAAAATTTTAAAAGATCAGAACTCAGAATGATTTAATAGCAAAGATTACCCTTTTTATTCTGAATTCCAGGAGTCATCATCAACATCTTCGCGTGGCTCTTTTTGTTTTGAATTCTTCTGATCTGTGTTTACTTCATCAGCAATCTCCTGAGATTTAAAAGAGTCTGAGTTATCAGAGAACCCAAATTCTTTTGCATCAGACGCCTCTTCAGAAAAGCAGGTTTCATTCTGATTATCAAAAGTCAGACTGTTGTCAGCATCATTCTTTGTATTAGACAGCTCATTATGACTCTTCATTGCACAAAATTCGCCACTTTTATCAAGATTTTCATTATTACTATCAATTTCTAAGCTCTCAAATCCACTCGTCTCCTCATTAAGATATTCCTCTGATTTCTCTTTTACCTCCACGCTATCCTCTTGCTTCTTTTCATCTAATGAGTCATAATCAATCATTTCTAAGTCTGAAGATTCAAAGCTCTCTTCATCTTTCTGAATTTCTTCATTTTCCATCTTGCCATCGAACAAAGGCTCACTATCAGCAGGATCTTCTATAAGTCTGATATCCTCAGAATCTTTCTCTGAAATGTCATCAATCAGATCTGAATCCGCAGACTCTTTTTCAGCAATATTAGTTTTTAGGTCGTCATTCTGTGTCTCCTCAAATTTGTCATCAGCCTTTTCGTTTGAAAGTGTAACATTTTCAACAACAGAAACTCGAATATTGCCTGTCTTGCGATTCTGAAAATTTCTTGGCTTATCTCGATTGCAGCAGGCGTCTCTTTCATTAAAAAGCCTATGGCACCAGCAGGGTGTTTTCAAAAAGTTTCTCCCAAATCTAGGATAAACATCCTTGAAATAGTATACCACCTGGCCAACTATTATTCCGACAATCTCATCTTTTGAGATCTTTCCGTCAAAAATAAACGAAATGACCGGGAAAACAAAGGGCAGGTAAAAAGCATTGAAGCTGATAAAAGAGAATATCTGGACAAATCCCTGTGGGTTTTTTCGTGACCAGATGTAGGTCAAAGTGTTAGAGAGAGCTGCCGCCAAAAAAGGGATATAAATAAGATTGCTAGTTATGAACAAAAGCAGAAAGATCAAAAACAAAACAAAAAAATAGTCGGACTTTTTGGCATAGTTTTCTTCAAGCATTGAGCTGTATCTGTAAAGAAAAATAAAATTCACCAGCAGCTCAAAGTTAGATTTTCCATGGTAGAAGAAAGTTGTGAAAATTCTATAAAATTGAAGCTTATCGAAGCAAAAGCGGCTATAGCTTAATTGCTGCGGGCTCACAAGGTTCACGAATGCAGAAGATGATACAATGACTGTCAGTGCAACAAGGATCCTTGTTATAGGCGGAGTGGATTTTATGAAGCTTACTACAATATTGTCCGTCATATATGGCATAAACAAAAATAAAATATTTTGAATAAGCAGGCAAAAGAGAGATAAAATAATTGATTGCAGCTCTAAACTAATCAGGAACAAGTTTAAGAATAAAAGTTTCCATTTGAACTACCAATGAATACTAAAATGAACAAATAGGTAATAGCCAAGGCATGTATTTTTTTAGTGAATATCAGGAAAATAATTAGATAGAGCAAATGTATATTATATTTTACTTCTTACCAAATAATCAGCTAAATGATAAGATATAAATCTGAAATCTTTTTGTTTATTGGTCGAATCTCAAACAAAATTTTGATCAATAAAGTTAGTTTTAATATATGAAAAGCAACACAACTTTTTTCATGGATGAACACTGGAAGAAGAAATTGGGAAAGCTGATGTCTCAGGCAGTAAATTTAGAGCATAGTGCTTTCTATTTTTACTTGGCTGTTGGGGTCCATTTCGATTCCCGCAAAATTTCGTTGCTGAATTTGAGCAAGTTTTTTTTCAAAGAAAGTGACGACGAACTTGAGCATGCAAAGATCGTCATAAAATACATGAATCAAATAGGAGTTAAAGTGTCTCTTGCACCAATTGAGGTCAAAGATCCCAGCCACATGTCAATTTCAGAAATATTTGAAACAGCCGAGTCATTTGAGTACAAGGTTTTACAGCATTATGAATTGATTTCCAAAGAAGCGGCAGATGCGAATGACAATGCCACATCATCCTTTGTGGACTTTTTTCTGGACAAACAAGTGAAAGAAGTTAAAAGTTTCCATGATCACAAAATGAACTCAAAAAGAACAGAAAATTCGTTGGGAGAGTTTTTATTTGATCAGAGCTTCAAAACTAAACACTGATTTGCCATGTAAAATAAAGTGCTTATTTCTGTATTAGTCTAGTTTTTAAATAACCTGAAAAGGCATATTGCTAAAAATCTCATTTTAAATGTATTGCACAAAATTGAAAAGCAAAAGCTAGTTATAGAACGCCAGTGTAGGCATTTAAATTCTAACATGGCAAAAATAAAGACAAAAAAGAAAAAGTAATGTGTGTTCATGATCTTGCAAAAGTCATCTGGCAGCATTATGGCCGAGTGGTCTAAGGCGTTCGACTCAAGATCGAATACTCAGTGAGTGCGCGGGTTCGAATCCTGCTGATGCTATTTTTGCATCAGGTATACATTTGCTGATGAATTATCTATTTTTAATAAGAAATATTTAGTTTTTCAGTGATTCTAACTAATTTAATTTTTTTTACCTAAAAACAGAGCTTCATGAATCCGAGTCGTCTAGATTCTGTAGGTCCAGGCCCTTTACATGTGTGTTTGTAATTGTTATTCTTCTTTTAGACTTTTTAGAGACTGTCTTCTTTATTACCCTGTTCTTAACCACTGTCGGATTATCAGAGCCTTTCAGTCCGGCCTGATTTAATTCATTGATTATGTCATAGTAGTTTGGCACTTTAACAGAAGCCCAGAGAGATTTAATTTCTTCACTGACAAATGGAAACACACTTTCATTGTAGAATACTATCTCGGAAGAATCTAAGTCTTTTAGAATGATTATTTTGTTTTCTTGCTTCAACTGATTTATGAAAGGTTTTATGTCAAACGGAGAGTCCTCAAGCTTTGCCATTTCGATTCCTTCTTGGGAATTGACAGTCTTTAGAATATCAAGAAGGTCATCCACCGAGCGGATAACATAGGATGGAACAAATCTAACGGTATTATTCTCAAAGAGTAGTTTATCGTTAGTTCTAAAAGCCTTTATCAAGTCTGGATGTTTTAAAATGGAGATTCCTGTATTGTCTTCTATTTCTTTATATCCCACTGCTCTGTCTAGTTTTTTTAGAAACTCAAGAATCTTGTGAATGTAAATGTTCAGATGCTTAGAGTCGTCAGCCATTTGGGTGCCATTCTAACAAAAATTTAAAGACAAAATTCTATTTAATTACAATTGCAAAGAGTCAAAACTGTGTTTACAGGATAATTTATAAATTTTAGAATTGCCAATAATAAAATTGTCAAAATTAGTAGCAACATTACATTTAATTTTTACCATTATACAAAAAAAAAAGTTCAGTAAGGCTGAAAAGTTTAGATTTTTTATTTTGTATGAAAAAAGAGACCTGTTAAAAATGAAATGTAAATTTTATTGAAACTGTTTTAATCTAAGTTTAGTAACATGCAACAATTTAAGACTTTTGATCAGAGAATTTTGTCAATTCTTTTTGGTGTAAAAAAGTGTGTTGGCATGTTCTGAGTAAAGAAATCTTCCTTCAACAAAGTGATTTAATCAAACCTTCTGCTTTAACTCTTCCCTCACAAATTTGACAAACTCATAGAAGTTTGCCTTCTCCTTGAATGCATAATTGAGCTTCTCCAGATTCAGCTCAGGTTGGGTCTCGCTCACACAGTCAGTTCTGCTGAAGTCCACTACAACATAGCAGTTATGCTCAAGGTTGCTAAACACAATTTTGACTATATTGTCCTTGACTTTAATTATATCCAGTCCTATAAATTGTTTAAATTTGTCATTGATCACTTTCTGTTGCATAAACTTTATGTCATTTCTCTCCTTCAGCGTTCTACACTTCAAATCAAGATTCTTTCCCTTGTCCTCAGCATCTATCTGCTTCTCAAGCAGGCCTTTGTTTGTGTGCTCTAAGCTTTTAATATGGTCTACTAGCTCTTGATTCTCTTTGTCCAGCTTTGCTAAGTCAATCTCCTCCTTCTCAAGCGACTGCTTAAGAAGATCCTTCTTCGAGTTTAGGCCCTGCTCAATGACTGCTTCATCCTCCAGGGATTGTGTGAGTTTGGCCTGCTCGCTTGAGTAGTTCCTGGTTTTTAAGAAGTATTTTTCCTTAAAGCGCATAGCCAATGCCCTGAACTCTTCAGTCTTAGACTGCAGATTCTCTGATATGTCTCTTATGATATTCTTTATGTGCTTCGATGCTGCTTCAGTCTGGTCCATGGGCACTTCTAACAAACGTATTTTTTACAAAAGTAGATTAAAATTAAAGGTGTTTGAAAACAAACGTATTCTGAACAATAGCATTTAAAAACAGAAATATTTTTATTGCTGGGCTTTCTAAGCTGACTAAACATTCTTATTGAAACAGCTACATACATTAAAAAATAGCCCATCCATGACTAGATTTAGAGTTAAGAAGCATCTTTATTTGGGAAACATTTCCAAAGTCTTTGAAAGCAATTACAGAGGAAGAAGCATTGTTATAAAGAAGTATTTTAAAGAGAAGGCAGAAGAGTTTATCAGAGAAAAGCATGTTCTGAGATCTGCAGAGCATGAGAATATAATAAAGCCTGTATTTTTTGGGAGATCAAAAACTCTGGGATTTGATTACTTAGGAACATCTCTAGATTTGGCTATATCATCCAACACTCTCAGTAGCAGTTCCATTGACTCAATATCTCTCCAAATAGTCAATGCAATAGGCTACTTGCACATTAGATCAATAATACACTTTGATCTGAAACCATCCAATATTCTCTACACACATGGAAAAATAAAATTGATAGATTTTGGATCTGCAAAATTTTATAACGAAAGCATAAAATTTTATGATTTTACAAACAGCTATTCTTCCCTGGAGTATCTTCTAGGATATAGATGTGCGCATCCTTGCAAGGACATGTGGTCTTTTGGCTGCATATTGTATGAGTTAATTTCTGGAACGCAGCTGTTTGAAGGAGAGTCATCAATCAGCATAATTTTACAAATTCTAAGGACTTTCGGATCGCCAAGAAATTACGAAAATATGGAACTAAGGCACACACAGATTATCAATATCAATAATTACGAGCCTCTAGACTTTGAGTCTAAATTTAAGGAGATAGATGGTAAATACCTTGAACTAATCACTGCACTTTTAGAATTAAACCCAGAAAACAGGATTGACGCTCCCAAGGCATGCAAAATGCTCAAAAACATATCTTTGAGATAACACAGGGCAATAATAAATTATAAAAGTTCTTAATCTTATTGCTAAAACTAAAAAAATTTGCAACTTTACCTCATACACAGCAGCTGAGAAAGGTTTTCAGGCAATCCTGCATTTGCCTGCTAAACTTAAAACAGAAGAAGAAATGCATTCATTTAAATGCATTGCTAAAATACATAACAAGGCACATTTTAAAAATGATCATGTTTTTTACCATAAAAATAAGAGATATGCTATTTTTTAGCCCCAATGTATCTTAAAGCCAAGTTCATCTGTAATTTTTTATTGCTGTTACAACTAACATGCTGTAACCACTGTTCTTTTGAGAACTATGAAGTAAGCACAAGGTTTTTAGATTTAAGCAACCGCAAACTTGTCTCGCTAGACAAAAATATTGCTAGGTTAAAGAATTTAGAGGTGCTTATACTTTATAACAATCAGTTGGAAGCACTGCCGGATGAGATCGGAGAGTTAAGAAATCTAAAAAAGTTGGACATCTCAAACAATCATTTAAGCTTCTTGCCAGAAGAAATCGGTAATCTGACTAGCCTAGTAATACTACTGGTTTATGAAAATAAGCTAAAATCATTACCACGAAGAATTGGAAAGTTAAAAAAATTGGAAGAACTTTCGGTGTCTGAAAATGAACTAGAATTTCTGCCAATCGAGATAGGAGAGCTAGTCAACCTGAAGATATTAGATCTTGCCAATAATAGCCTAAAGACTTTGCCTGACGAAGTTGGCAATTTGAGAAATCTAATGGTGTTTTACCTTAACAATAACATTGATCTAAAACCGTTGCCTATAAAAATTATTGAAAAATTGGTGAATCTTAAAATGGTGCCTTTTTGTGGAGAAACAGTAGGAATTAATGAGTAAGGAATGAAGAGTAGACTCAAGGTTGTTTTTGCAAGGAAAAGTTTTAGACAATATAAAAGCATCTAAAATAAATAAAACCTAATATTTAAAATGTGAACTTAATGATTAAAGATGTCTTGCAGATTGGTATTTATTCTAAGACAAACTGAAAGGTTTATTAATTTTACAAATCAAAAAAATTTTGTTGCTTTGAAGATAAAAAGGATCTATCAAGTTATTTGACATTTGCCAACTAAGTCATTTATTGAAGCATGCTCGTATCTGATCTAGGCTTAGATCCTTCTTTCCAATTAGCAAGTCAACAATCTCATTCAAGACAATCCCCGCAGCAAATTGCTTAATGTTGTCTGAAAATGAAAAAATACATTCTTTGAGATGGAGAAGACAGACCTTCAGCAGAACATTTTCTGAACGAAATAAAAATTGGCTTTTAGCTGTATAAAACTCGTCAATTATGGCCACCAGATGAGCTACATTCTCAATTGAAGAGTAGTCTACGCTTTTTGAATGGCGCCATATCAATTTCATCAGAATGTCGTTTGAATTCTCAAGCAGGTCGAAGTAAACCTTAAGCAAAGATGTGCCTCCATTCAGACACATGTTTATGAGAATGTCTGCACTGATGTTGCTCTCCTTTACAATCGAAATCAGGCACTTGTGTATGGCCTTGAGAGTTTCATAGCTGCAAAATGAGCAGAAGTCCTTGTTTTGAGTTATTTTCAGGAGAAAGTCCAAAGAACTATCTCTCAAGTCCCTGTTGTCATAGTGGTCAATAAATTGAATCATAAAGGGCTGAATTATGGAATTGGCTACAGATTCTGACATCTCCAAACTCATTTTATTCAGTTTACAGATCGTCTCTTTTATAACTTTAGAATCACCTGACTTCAGATTTGATATTACACTTTGCATTTCATCCACATTCCTAGTCTTTTTCCGGGGAGTCAAGATTATGCTTAAGTTACTCAGATTTTTCTCAATATCAATCATATCATCTTCCAATATACTTGGCTGCCTGATTAAACTCGGAGACCTTGCTCTTTTGGCACATGTGCCATTCAACTCTTTTTCATTGTCATTTTCAGATGCTGAATTTTCAATTACGTAGGTACTTTCAATATCTCCAAGACTATTCATATTTTCGTTTAGGTTAGGCGCTTCCAGCTGTGTGTTAGCAAATGACTCATTAATATCTTCCTTTATCTCATCAGAGTCAACAAAGCAATTATTAAACTCCCTCTGGCAGACTTCCCCTCGATTCTTATCTTCATCTGCAATATTTTCACCAAAACTTTCTAATTTCTCATCAATGATTTTACTTATGTTCTCATCACTAAATTTTTTCAGCATTTCGTTCTTCAACAGAACTAGCTTATCCACACCCAATGTAAACCCTATAAAGTCCTCATTCTCTCCAATAATTTGCGCCATAAGCTTTTCAGAGTCCTTAATCTCCTCTACCTTTTTATATTTATAAAGCATATTCATAATATACTTTGTTCCTTGAAGATAATTTCTTAAAATTTTATAAATCTTGGTTGCAGGATAGACTCTGTCAATCAGCTCTATTTCATTTTCCATGTTTTCTTTCACCAAATAATTTAGGAGCAGCTCGGCCTCCAGATCCTTCAAAATGTATTTTTTAGATATAAAATTTAAAATTAGCGAATTGAAATAAGGCGAAGGAAGATTGTACTTACAGTATAGCTTGATAAGAGTGTAGCAAATTTTACATTGATCTATGCTTTCAAGCCTATTGACTGCGTTAAACGGATCCTTATCAACCATATTCATAAATTCAGAGGTGAAGACATTTTCCAGCTCTTGATTCTCCGAATTATAATCAAATCCAGAAATGAAGATTGCACTAGAATCAGTATTTGGCAGACTCTCTTTCATACTAGCCAGATCTAAAGAAGCTTTCGTTTTGGAAGGCACTGTTGCAGGTAATTTCGCATACTTCAGTTTAAAATCAGCCAAAGCCTTTTTATCTGCAAAAGTGACAGCATTATACGTTTTTAAAAATGCCTCAAGAAGTGTATTTTTACTTGTCAAAACACATCCCAAAACATCCCAAAGGGCTGTGCATTTTTTGCCACTTTTGTTAGTTTTCAGCTGAGAGATAAAATTTTTAACAACAAATTCTTGATCAAATCTTTTGTACAAAACAACAATATTCTCCCTCAGTTTTGGCTCTGTAACTTTTGTATTTAAATATGAGCAAAGCTGAGGTGGCAAAGGGTCAGGTGCTGCTTCGAAGATAGAAAGCAGCTCTTTTAAAATGAAGAAATTAGATTCTTTGCAGCTAATAATGAACAGAGCAAGATTTTCTAGTCCCTGATCGGCTAGTGCACTTTTATTTTGCTTTAAAAGCTCTAATCTTTTATTCCAATCTTTTTCCAAAAAGAAAGGGAACGTAGCAACAAAATCATCATAAATTTTAGATTTTGTTCTTAAATCCATTTTTTCTGCACAGTCAAATGTCATGTTGTTGGATTTAGAAGAAAGAAACGAGCTGTTCGGGCTTGCTCCAGAAACAGATTTTTCCACAGGCTTTGTCAAAGGCTTTTCATTTTTCAAAATCGTTGCATTGGTTCTCAGTGCATTCTCTGCTGGCTTGTTGGATATTTTATTGATTTTTGAGAGTTGCGCCTCGTTCAATTCACTTAGGTCATCCTGATTCTCCAGTAGAGCCACGGCTTTATGTCTAACATCAGCAGAGCTGTCCTCCAGCAGTTTGCCAATATCTTTTATTCTTCTCAGATTCCCATATTTCGTTAGACATTCCAAGATCCCAACTTTTATTTCTGGATTCTTATTCTCCAATCCATCAACGAGCAGATTGAAGTCTGGCCTTATTTCTTCAATAGCATCCTTAATAAGATTTGATATTGTCTGTTTTTTATCCTTGAATCTTTCAATCATATTTCTAATGCAATCATCATGATTTATCTTTCCATTCTTTATCGTTTCTATTGCGGCAGTAGCAACAGATAAATTAACATCTTTGACCTTTCTTGATATTACGGGGTAATACTCACTGGCGTTGGACATGTTTTTAATATTCTCCTTCAGTGCATTTATGCCTTCAAGCCTTTCCTTCCAGTTGGCACTGTCAAAATCATAGTCACTGAACTTTACAACCTTTTTGGGAACTTCGATTGTGCTAAATGCCTCTTTCAGTGGATTGAGCAGAATAGGCTTGATGTTGCCTATGTATTTATAGATGTCATCATAGAAAATACTGAATAGTGTTATGCTAAGATCTGCAGTTTCCTGCTTCACATCCTTGTCAGCAGAACCAAACAACATTTCAAGCTTTGAGCAAACTTCTGAAACTAATAAGGACCTCCATTCCGCACTTCTAAACATTTCCAAGTGTGTTTTTATTATGTTGTTTGTCCGGGCCACAGAGGACGAAACAACCTTGGAATTTTTGTGCTCGTAGCACTCAGAAAGCCTCTTCATTACTGCTTCTGAATCATTATCAAATGTCTTCTCAATAATTTCAGCTATCTTTGAGCGAATGCTAGCCTTACTCTGGCTTAGTTGGTTGTAGAAATTTGAAATTTGATCATTCATTAGCTTTCCCTCGTATTTCAAGAGAGAGTCCAGAGCCACTTCTAGGGCCACAGCGAGACTCTCGTTCTGGAGATGCCCTATTAGGTCAGGATATTGGCTGATGTTTTGGTATGCCAGCACTCTATTTTTGAAGTTCTTCGATGTTATAAGTTCCTTTATGTTTTCATCCGTAACAACTATCTCATTCTCTTCTTGTTGTGCTTCCATATTAATTGGGGCAGATTTTAGATTCTTTAATGTTTGTTAGATTCCTCAAAGACTTGCAGAAAGAAGTTGCAACCGAAACAAGAAAAATGTGTTGCTGTGCATTCTCAGTGCATAAATTGAAAATGAATAAAAGCTTAAGATTGCATAAAAGCTGTCATTTATTTTATTTTAACGAATGAAAATATAAAAATGAAATAAAATTTTGTGGGCAGATGCTGAAGCGGAAACTGCAAGAAAGAAACGAATATTTGAGCTCTAAAGAAGTAAAGGCAGATAAGGAGAATGTGAAGAAAAGGCAGCTGGAAGATGCTCTGAAAACCAATTCTAAAATTCCCCATCATTTGCGGGCAGAAGCTAAAGACTTGCTGAATGATATGATTTATGACATAGAGGAGACAGAAACAGTGTACAGGCCGCCAAAAGTAGCTGTTACAACATCCCACTCCCCCTCCTCTTCTTTAAAGTCGTTTGCAAAGCATCTCGCACTGATTTTTGATGGATTTCATCTGATGAGAGGTGGAATGTCAGAACAGGATCTTTCTGAGTATTGCCAGACACATGAAATCACGCATCTGATTATATTCAGAGAAAGCAAAGGCAGCCCATCGTCTATCGTATTTTCCAAGTTTCCCCATGGGCCAACCCACTATTTCTCGCTTTTCAATGTGAAGTACCAAAGAAGAATCAAGCCTATGGGCGAAAAGGCATACTTGGTTGTTGATGGAATGAATACCGAGCTAGGAAAGGCTCTTAAGCTCAACTTGTCGCTGTGTTTTCCCAAGGTTCCAGAAGCTTCTAGGCTGGTTGCCTTTGTCAACCGGAACGGAACCTTAGCCTTTCGGCATTTTCTGATTGAGCAGAGAAAGCTTGTTAAAGAGTGTGAGTTTGACATGAAGTTGTATAAGGTTGTCAACAGTACATTTGACATGGATGGAAACATAGACTATACGCTTAAATCTTTTATGAACAGTACAAAGAATGATGTTCTTTACGAGCAGAAGAGTGAGTAGAAATTTAGGAATACTTTATTATTCCTATTTAAGGTTAAAATGACTTGAAACTAATAAAACCAAAATATGATTGTTTTATGCACACACTTCTGGTGATATCTGCCATTTTTCGTTGCCAAACAGAAACCTCGAATTCTGCAATGAAAAATATTGATTTATGCAATATTGTTTGTTTGTTAATATAAAATTTTTCAAAAGCAACAACAAAATCAATAAAGCTCTTTTCTGGAAATGTCCTAAAATAGCAAATGCTCACAGAATTGTGTGCATAAAAATTCTGACTAAAATAAAAATTCATTGTTTTTAATTGCAACTTCAACAAATTTTTTAATTAAGTATTGATTTGACCCTTAATGGACAAGTTCAACAAGATAAACCAGAAGTTTCTGGTAGTCCCAAAGCTCCTCTACTTTTCTATTGCAACTGCATTCTACGTCTTCCACCAGTTCAGAGGCCAGTTTATTTGCGACACATTCAACGTGGACAAGAGTGACCTTGGGTTTTATTTAAGCATCCCGCAGTTCCTGTCTTTCTTCTCAACATTGTACGTTGGTGCCATCAATGACAGGTCTGGGAAGCAGAAGTTGTTGATATTTTCTTTGCTTGTCTTAGGAGGATTCTTCTTTCAGAGCTTCTTTGTTGGCATAAACTCATTTACATTCTGGTACATGTACACTGCATACTTCTGTCTGATTTCTGCCACTCTTCCGCTCTTGGACAAGGTTATGCTTGACTATGTCTCTGAAATCCCAGGAATGGGTCCCAAGGCTTTCGGTTCCCAGCGAATATGGTCAACCTTCGGATACTTGTTCACCAACTTCACTGTCGAGCACTTAATTACGGACAAGGATTCCAAGGACCTCAATTACTCGGCCATGCCTGTGTTTAATTGGATTGCGGTTGTTGTGACGGGCGCCTTGATTCTCACCTTTGTTAGGAATTTCCAGAGCAGGCAATCCAGCACTAACTATCTTTCATCCGTGCGCTCTTTGATTTCCAACTTCGAATACATGTACTTCATCTTCATCATCCTGCTCTGTGGTATTTCAAGGGCCTTCATGACCAACTATCTAGGCATTTACTATTCCAAGGTACTGAACTTCAAGGACCAGCCAAACACTTTGAATCTCTTCTGGCCCCTGAACCGTCTTGCTGACTGGGGATATGCCCACAAACAGTCCACTTCCACGCTGTTCGGTGTTGCCCTGGAAATCCTGATATTCTACAACTCCTCCTACGTCACTGACAAGTTGGGTCTTCTTTGGCCCATTTTTCTGTCTCAGATCTTCCAGGCACTCAGGTTTCTTGCCTACTACTCTCTTTCCTATGAGAATGAAAACTCGTTTGCCTTCTGCTGTCTGATCGAACTGCTAAAGGGGGCTAGCTACTCCTTTATTCACACATCAGCCCTGCAGCTTGCAAATAGCTTTAGTCCTCCCAACCTCAGAACAACCTCCCAGCTGATCTACAACGGTGTGTTCGTTGCCATCGGTACAGTCGCTGCTGGACTATTCTTCAAAAGCTACTTTTCTAAGACCACTGACGAAACTGATGTAGATGTTGTTTATAAAGAGTTCAACAGTGCTTTTAAGGCAAACATTATTTTTGCACTTGTCAGTCTTGCTTTCTTCCTGTGGAAATATGCTATTTCGGAGAACTTGCTATTCAGCCGTGAGAACACCCAAAGAAAGCTGCAGGCTATTGAAAACGAGGCAAGATTGGAAGGAGAACAACAGATGCCAAGTATTGAGGATGCTGAAAGGAGGGAAGATGCGCAGGCAGTCGAAGCCAAATCTTAATAAAGCATATTGAAAATTTTTATTTTTTGCAAATTTTTCATAAAATTAATCTTCATCAGAAATTGTGTGCCATATCTTTTTGATCACAACAAAACTTTGCAGAAACTAAAGTTTGAATAAGAATAGCTGAAAGCAAGATGCTTATATTGTTTAACTAAGAACTTCCAAAATGTGTTATTTGAAATAAGATTTAAGGTCTTACTGCAAATTGGAAATCAGCAAGTTCAGAAGATTGATTCTAGACTTGTCTAAAAGCAATAGGATACTCATTTTGCAAGTTAAAATTACTTATTCTAATATGTTTCATTTAATGTTAGCTTTAAAAGCTTGCATAATTCTTTTTCTTTGGACTTTCTGAATGTTAGAGTTTATGATTGTTTATTAAATGGATCAAGATCATGATAAAAAGTATCTATTAGCTGATATTACATTTGCTTTATGCATTCTTTATAACATTAATGAACATAAACTTCTTTATTTAATCTCATAATTAAAGTTATATTGGCTTTTTATGACACAGAAAAGACAAGCCATGGAAGCAGGATATGCTCTAAAAATATACTACAGAGACATTTTTCCATTAACTGAGCTGTTTAGGATACTAGAAATAAACGAAACAAGAGAAATAAGCATGTACAGCCAGCAGAACAGCTACCTGCGGTACTTAACATTCGACACTGTTGAGGCCCTAAAAGAGAAGATATTCCAAATAACGCCCAAGAAGATTGATTTGGGGCCCTTCCATGATATCAAGCCAACTAAGTTGAACGGTGCTATTCCAATAGCAAAGGAGCTTGTCTTTGACATAGACTTGACAGATTATCCAAGGACCTGCTGCCAAGACAAGAACATATGCGAGGAATGCTATGAGAAAATCAAATGTGCAGTAAAACTGCTAAATTACAGTCTGAAGCATGAATTTGGCTTCAAAAATTTTGGGTTCGTTTTTAGCGGGAGAAGAGGCTTGCATTGCTGGGTGTTTGACTTTAAGGACATGCCTAATTCAGTAAGGAATGACATCTACAAATACTTCAAGTATGTGCTAGACCATAATCTCTACATAAGAGAATATGACGAGATAATGCGGGAATTTGGGGATGAGAATTTAATTGAGAACTTTTTTGTGAGGATTGACAAGCAGGTGACAGTTACAATGCATCATTTGATCAAGATGCCTTTTTCAGTCCATCCCGAGACAATGAGAATCTCAGTGCCATTGGACCCCAACGACATTGTGGATCTCAAAGATCTGCCATTTTTGGAGCAAGTCGTTGCAAATCCCAGCATAATTGAGCCATTTGTCAGGATACTGCAGAAATGGAAGACATAAAATAAATTAAGATAATTTTATTTGTTTTTATAAATCAACATTTATGCCTGATCTTTTATTACTTCATTGTTCTTGCCCTAATTTATCAGTTTTGAAGACAATATTCAAAATGAGAAAACACATAAAAAGCCTGTTGATACCAAAAGCACAATAGAAGAGTATTTAAACATGCACATTAGAGACAATTACAGCTGTAATAAAATCACAGAAATATTTGGATGGGACTTTGAAATTAAAAATATGTTGTACGTATACAGTGTTAATTAAATACCCATTTAATGATTAATCAAAAACATGTGCCAATTTAATTTATGCTTAAAAATAATCCCACGCATTAAATCAGAATAAAGCAGAATGAGAAATATTAGTATAAAATTTATTCATTCAAGCAATTCTCCCCTGATCATAACTGGACCAATCCATTTCCAGACGACCTTCCCATCCTCATCAGTCTCTTTTTGGATATTGGAGTTCTTTTCAACAATGCTTTTAACATATGGCCAGAGATTGTCCTTTATTTCAAGAGCATCCTTCATCTGCTCCTCATAGACGTAGCCTCGGAACTGTGAGCTTTTCAGTGATATTACAACCTGCTTATTCAGGATGTCTAGGACATCCTTGGATATGGAAACAGCTTGTTGCTTGAGAGCATGTGCTTGTCTTCTGCGATTTAGCATCAATTTGATCAGAACGGCTGATAAAAAGATGATTCCTGCAATCTTGAGCAAGAAGAAAAAATAAAATTTCATAAAAACCTTGGAGCTTACCTTGTAAGAGACTGCCTGGGCCATGCCATCTTCTATCACAACTCTGGAAGATTCGGCTAATTTAGAAATCAGCTTCTCATCTGATGTCAAAACCGACAGCTTTACTTTATCTGATTTGGTGAATCCGTACTTAAAGTCACCTTTCAGATACTCAAGCATTCTGATTATGGAATCAGCCTTGTAACTAAGATCCGCCTCTTTTTTATCATCCAAAACACAAATGGAGACAATGCCTCTGACGAGTCTATATCCTTTGTCACAGACAAGCTCATTGTTAACCAGCCGGGAATGGGGTGGTGTGTTGATACAGAATTTCATGCCTGGCTTGCAATAAGGACAGAAGAACTTGCAGTAAATGCAAAACAACAAAAAAAAAGAGAGCAGCAACTTTGATTTGAAATGCCTCACTTTAGCACATGGAATCTTCTCAGGTTTTTCAGCATTTTTAAACTGCTCAGTGCCATCTTTTTTCTGCCGGACAGTTCCTGGTGCTTTCTTATGTGTTTTTAGGCTAGCAAAAGAGGTTGAGTTCAGTTCAGACGCATTACTGGCTGCTTCAGTAGCATCCTCGCTGCAAGGATCTCTGGAAAAAGAGTCATTTAATTTAGAATTGCTTATTCTAACCTCTATTTTGTTGTGCTCTGGTTTCGGATTGCTTGAATCCCAGACGTTGGTGAAAGGCACGTTTTTTGCGGGCGACTCAGACACTCGTCTTTTCCTCTGACTCTGAAACGGATTTTCTGTGCTAAAGTTATTCTTAAGATAGTCTATTCTGTCGTAAATGTTTTTTTTGTAGGATTCGAGAATGACGCTTTTTAGGGCTGTAAGAGGAGGAATGTCCTCAACATTGTTCTCCGACATAATCTGGCGCAGCTCTGGCTTGGTGAGTTTAGAATAGTCGAAGTCCTTGTCCAAGTATTCCTCCTTTGTGATCTTATTTGCTGCCATATATATGGGCTAGGAAAATATTTGGAGGGATAACTCGAAAGCACGAAAGATTGGACAAGTGGGAAAGTAGAGCAAATTCAAAGTCTTGTTGAGAGTATTAAAGAAAAAATGGAGAGTACAAGGATCGAACTCGTGGCCTCTTACATGCTAAGCAAACGCTCTACCACTGAGCTAACTCCCCGCAAGGAAATCGAAAATATATACAAGACTGGTGTCTTTTATTTGCTGATTGCACAAACTTACAAAAATACTTGTATCAGGATGAGGTGTAGTACATTCTTACGCTTTATTTTAGAGCTACTCCTCAAATACAGCCTAATGCTGCTGAAGATAAAAATTTGCAAATCTTTAAAGCATAGGGCAAAAGAACGATCCTTGCTAAAGCCATGCTTCTTTGCAAATAGTTTTGAAATTAAACTGCAGTGTTATCAACTTTATTTAATTGCAAGTGAAAAGAGAACGCCGAAAAACGAACGCGACGGGATTCGAACCCACAACCCTCGGTTCCGAAGACCGATGCGCTACCATTGCGCTACGCGTCCACAAATCCGTCACAGCTTTGCTTATGACCTGTCGTTTGCATTACTATTTCCTGCCCACAAAACATTATGAAAAAATTAAAATACAGGAGTCTGGCAATATAAAACATTTTAATATATGATGGCTGTTATAAAACAGCAATGATTAGATTGATGATCATCTGCATCGCAGTACCTAAAATAAGCCAGATAGGTGTGTTGTATTTTCTTATCAGAAGTATCAGTTTAGTTATGTCTCCAATGAGCCAGGTGATGAACAGCTCAAGTGGCTTTGACTTGCCCTTGGCATATATGTCTAGGTGTAGTAAGGATATGCCAACGTCCATGGCTGTAGAAATGGGCATGTAAAGATATGAGAAGCCAAAAGAATCAAAAACCTTCAGAGTCAGAAGAAATAGCATCATAGCAGGCATAAGGTGGGCGTAGTACATGCCTTCGTAGAAGAGAAAGCCAAAAAAGTTTATTCTATGCTGGTTCTGCTTCAAGGAATGGAGACGGATGAGATAGATGTGAATAAAAATTGTGGTGTAGAATTGGTATTGCAAGACTTTGTCTATTTGGGCATTTTTGTTGTCAAAGAGCTTCAAAATACAGCCTATAATGGTGAGTATGCTGAGTTCCGACCTGTACTGCGGGATTCCTTTGTAAATTTGTGGAGCAAATCCCACAACAGGCCCAAAAACAAATCCGATGTCAAGCAGAATCCCATTTATCATCTGGGGCATTATTGTAATAAAAAGTTAATACGACAAATTGTAAGAGCTGGGCAGATGTAAGTTTTGTTTCCAATTCTTAAAGTGAAACATAAAACTTGGACTAAAACAACAGCAAATCGACTTATTTTGCAGATTTGTGCTGCAGACTCATCAGTCGTAAAATATTTGCAAAATTACAGCCCATGAATCAGAATCCATTTGGGCAGAACAACAACCAGAAGCCTTCTTCCTTTGGCTTAAACACCAATCCTTTCTCGCAGAACCAGGCTGCAGCAGGCTTTGGACAGCCACAGCAAAATACAACCCAAAACTCATTTTTTTCTAATGCAAACACAGGAGCTCCTCAAAACTCACTCTTTTCTAATGCAAATACAGGTGTGCCACAGAACAGCAGCTTTTCAAACATCAACACAGGTACGCCTCAAAACTCATTCTTTTCTAATGCAAACACAAGCGTGCCACCGAATAGCTTTTCAAATCCTAATACAGGTGCCTTACAGAATAACAGCTTCTCAGGCATCAACACAGGTGCGCCTCAAAATAGCTTTTCAAGCACCCCCTTGGCAAATTCATCAAGTATGCCTTCTATTGGTGGCCCTCAGCAAAATGCCAGTAGCCAACCACCAAACATTTCTCCATTCTCTCAACCACCTTCCACAAATTTTGGAACGCCTCAAAATTCAGCTTCTCCTTTTGGCCAGCCAGCTGCAAACCAGCAAAGTTTGAATCAGCCCCAAGCGAATGTAGCAAATTCACCTTCCTCAACTAACCCATTGACTGGGATTGTGGAAGAGAGCACATCTCATCTTAAAGATACTGTTTCTGACTCGCATAGCTCTCTTGTGGATGCTATTCGAGAGAATACCACAGACTTGTACAATTCTTCGCTGCAGACCATTCTCGACCACTTTTCCCTCGTTTTGGACGCAAACATAAGAGAGTTCAACAAGGATGCCAAAAAGGTCTTTGATACTGATTCTATCCTGGTTGAGAGTCTGAACAACTATGTGATGATCAAGGACAAAATAGCAGAGGAAAACAGGAAATTGGATGAACTGAGCGAAGCTTTGGACTTCTTTGAGAAAAAATTGGGAGATGCTGAAGTAGGCAGCAAATCAGAGATGGGCGTGGCCATTTCCAACTTTGAGGCAATAACAGACAAGTATTACCGCACAATTGAGTCATTCAAGGATGATCAGGATGAAGTTTTAGATCTTGTAAATGAAATCTATGAAATCATTGATTATTCAGATAAAAAAATAGATTCTCTGAAAAGCTTTGCCAATATGCCAGTAAATCTCAACTAATTAAACTATTTTACATCATTTTTGTTACTTTTTTATGGTCAGAGACAAATGTTAGAAAAATCGACAATTTTTTAAGATTTGGTATTTGCAATGATTATTGGATTTTAGATTGAGCTGTTTTCGAAATATGGTACAAGGCAGATTAACAATTGTGATTTATATTTTAGTCACAATTTTATGTTCATTTTCGAAACAGGCGAAAAATTTGAATTTTTGAGGGCAAGTTCAGCAAATTATTCTTTATGATTAAGTTGCTAGTTACAAATTCTAATACAGCTTCTTCATTACTAATTTTGTCTGTTTAATAGATTTTATTATCACTAATTTTATCCAAAAAATTAGATTTCTTTTCAAAAATATTGATCTGCTTTGCAAATCCTTACAAAAAATCTCAAAAGTGTTTATTTGTTGTTGTCCTGTTCCATGCTCTTTTTTAGTTCAGCAGCCTTTTTCTCAGCGGCCGCCAGTGCAGCCTGCGCCTTTTCCATAAGGGTTTTTGTAGTACTAGATGCACTCTCCTCTGTAGCAGCCTTCAACGTTGTCGTGTAGTCTGCGATCTCAGCCCTATACTTCTCGATATCGTTGCCAAGCTTAGAAAGTATGTCTTGGTTCTTTTCCCTGAGCTTTTTCCGATTTTCTGTTGTTATTTCTTTTTCTGTCATTTTAGGGTCCTAGGTTTTTATTTATAAGAATGTTTTAAAATTCATTTTAATCAAAAAAAAACCTCCAATACAAATTTTAACTGAAAGAAACGTGTTCTAAAGAGCTTTATTTCGTTACGTTGTTCTTCAAGTTGTTAGCCTGATCTTGAGCAGCTTTCAAAGCCTTCTTAGTCGTTTCCACCAAACTTTCTGTTGCCTTAGAAGCATTTTTTTTCAACTGTTCTTGATACTCTGCAAGCTTCTTTTTCAATTGCTCTATCTTTTCGTTGACCTGTTCCAGAGTTTCATTGCCCTCCTGCTCGCCTTTTTCTTTGCTCTCCTGTAGATTGCCTTTCATATTTCCTTTTCCCTCCTGAAGATTGCCCTTCGCCTTATCGTATGTGCCTCCCATACCGCCTTCCACGTCACCTTTCTGCTCATTTAATGTGCCTTTTGCTTTGTCTCCCATACCTGTTGTATTCTTGTTGTCGTTGAACATATTAGGGGTAATAAAAATTTTATTTATAAGTTTTTATGAAAAAGTTTTAATATTGACAAATCAATATTAATTTAATATCACATATTGAATTACTAGAATTTTGAACCAATCGGCATCCCTGCGATATTAAATCCAGGAGAACAGCAAATTGCTTTTTTTGCTCATTCACAAATCAGAATGTCAGAATCTCTGTATTAATTAACATTTCTAAAAAATCACGAATCAATATTAAAAAGGACGAAATTCATTATAAAAGATAAATTGTTTTGTGTATTAGAAAACGAAATTTTAATATTTGATTATCAAATTAATATGATTCGCAAGCAACCAAACTTGACTCTCGATTCATTCCTAATCGTTTAGACATTCTCATTCAAACCGTTTTTCATGTTCTCTTTTAAGCTATTGGCTTTATCCTGAACCACTTTAAGTGTCTTTTCTGACTCTTCTATCAACTTCTTTGTATATCTGGAAGTGGCGTCATCTGTTTCTGACAACAGTTTTTCGCGGTACTCTGCAATTTCAGACTCATACAATTTTATGTCCGTCTCAAATCTTTTAAGCATTTCCTTTTGCCTCAAATCTTCTATGTTGCTTGGGTCGCTCTTTTCAGCACTTTTCATTAGGGCTTTTACTTGAAAGCTTTCAAATTCACAAGCAAATTTTTAAGTTGATAAAAAGCAACATTTAATTTGCTTCAAAGCGCTGATTACAGCTTTTTAGAATAAAACATTGAAATTTACAAGTCTAGTTAAGCTGATGAAAAGAAAATAAAAAAGGTTGCCTGAATTTTCAAAAAAAAACTAAAAATTTAGGAAGAGCAACATAAAGGAATGTAACACTGCATTCCTGTATTAATCTTGCACTAAGCCTCAAAAGGCAGCAAAGGTGCAGAAAAACATATTTTGCAGGGTTTTGTAAATTTTTAATTAAACAATATTTCTAAATTATAGTCTATCGGTAGGCTATTACAGCAAGTACAATTCACAGGCTTTAAGACTTACTTGCAATGAATCAATAAAAGTCCTGTAAAAACATTCTAGAATTTTTTAACATTTTCTAGAATTTTTAAAAAATAAATATACTTTAGAATTTTAGGCCTATGAGCATTGGAATAGGCATTGAGATTGGATCTACCAAGACGGTAATTGCAAGCACTAATGAGAGAGGAATAATTGTCAATGACGAGCTAGGAAACAGGGAGATTCCCACGGTGGTTGAGAGAACATTCCCAATCAGGAGATTTGGGAAGAGTGTAAACAGCGACAACGTAAATGACTTAAAGGTAAGGAAAAGATTCTTTCTGAACAATTTGACGTCACCTGAGAGCCAAGAGAATGTTTTGATGTTTCTTAATTATCTGGATCGGGTTGTGAACAGGGCAAAAGTGTCTTTCAAGAGCGGAGCACTTGCAATACCAGAGTATTTTGGCGAAGAGGAGAAGCTAATATTAAAGTCTATTGTCGAGGTTTCTGACTTGAAGATAACCAATTTTATAACTCATCTAACCAGCATTGCCGCTTGTGCCGCACTTAGGACTGGAAACATATCACCACAATACATGATTGTTGATTGCGGATATTCTAAGACATCTGTTGGGACATTTAGCTTTGAGGATGGGAAGGTTGTACCGTTGAAGAGATGGACAATCAGAATAGGATCTTCCTGCTTTGATTCTGCTGTTTCAGACATTATAATCCGCAAGTATAATCTGCCTGATAATGAGATAACAAGGGAAAAGCTTTACAAGGAGGTGAAGACAATAAAGAAGGGCTTGAATGTTCTTTCCAATGTAACAATAAAGCTTGTTGACGAGAATTACAATACCCAGACAATAGAGGTGCTGCAGGATGAGTACCTTAAAATGATAGAGCCTTATTTGGAAGAATTGCGGAACTTTTTTTTGAAAGTCAAAGAAGAGTCTGAGTTTGATGGGTACACTGAAGTTGTAGGGAACAATTCGTACAATGTGCACATCCAGCAGATTCTCAAGGGTCTTTCTTATAACACTACCTTAAATAGCTCTGAAAGCGCAGCCTTGGGCGCCTGCCTTGCTGTAGGAGTAAACAGGATGGGTGGAAAATACCACGTCCACGAAATTCTCGGCTACAATATTTTTCTGAAAATACAAGGCGAGAATAGCAAGCCCAAGCTAGTTTTTGATGCCAACAGCATCATAGCCCCCGAGCCAACCAAGGTTAAGTACAATAGAAAAGAGTCTTTCAATATTGAAGTATATCAGAATGATAAGGTTATTGGATGCATTGAAGTAAGCAAGAGTGTGACAGATAGTCCTGAGAGAGTAAACTTGAGTGTTAGAATAAACTCTTTCATGACCTTTGAGGTTGTTAAAGTTGAGTGTGAATCAGAATGCAGCTATGTATACAAGTCTTATGGTATTAGTGAGGAAGACAAGGATGCCTTGCGAGACCTGGAAAAAAGACTACGTGATGCTGAACTGGAAAAGGAGCTCAAGGGAGAAATGATCAATTACATCGAAAGTTTTATGGAAAGCTTTGTGGACAAGCTAAAAAAGAGCTTTTCTCAAATACTCTCTTCTGAGGACTTTGAGACTGCTGTTAAAATCCAGGATGAGTTTTTTGACAATGAGCTCAAGGTAGACACTCTGGATGAGGCCAAGGCCTGTAAGCAGAACCTTTTTAAAAAGCTCGAGTTTTTGTCAAAAAAGGTTTCAGACAGTCTAAAAGGAGACATTGAAAACTTCATCAAAGAGACTGAAAACAAGATAAACTACAAGCATAAAACGTATTCTGTGTTGTCTCTCAAAACTGTGTTGAATGATTTGAAAGCGTATTGCAAAAATTTTGAGCTTGACATTGAATCTGCAGTAAAGTACAATTCTGAAAAGTATGAAGAATATAAAAGGCAGATTGCAAGCCTGTTCTTCAAGGCTGAACTTGAGCAAGAAGCTGAAGAGGCTAAGATTCAGGAGGAAGCTAAAAGAAAAGAGGAGGCAAAAAGAAAAGATGAGGAAAAAGCTAAAGAAAGCAAGGAAGAGGATGAAACGGAGAAGGACAGCCTTGAAAACGACAAGAATTGCAATACCCAGGAAGATGAGCCAAATAAAAGTTAAAAGCTATTAAATTTTGAAAAAGTTTTATTCTTTGAAAGTGTTTTAAAGCATTTGATTAAGTGAATTGTTATAAGTTTTTAGTTCTCAGCAAATTTATTATTTAGTTCTGTGGCTTTACAGAGATCTGTAATGTAAAACAATTAGCAAATCTATTGTAATCTTCAAAAATCTATTTTGCATTTTTGTCTAAAAATTTTCTCCTTTTATAATTTTTTTTAAATTCCAGCCCCAATGGCGCTTCTCAAGATATCAACAGCCTTTTCGTTATTTCTGCTTGCTTATGGAGCCGAGAACCGAATTGCAACAGAAATCGAAGCAGAACAGGCTTTCAAGAATGCAGTACACCTCCCTTCCTCAAATATTAATCAGAAGGAGATTAAGGAATACGTTTCAACAATAACATCTTTAATATTGGAAAAAATAAAACCATTTATAGAAATGGTAAAGCAGGAAGATTTGGAAATGAAGAAAGATCCTGCAAAAAAAGAAGACGTGGCAAAAAAGGATGCTTCCACCCCTGAAGCTTCAGCCGAAGAAATAAAATTGAAGGAGCTCAAGGAGTTTCACGAGAAGCTCAAACAATATCGTTTAAAAGGGGAAGATCTATTGAAAAACCTGATTCGTAGTATTTGTATACTTTACGAGAACTCTGAAACGAAAGCAATTGTGACAAATCCCGCTATTTTTAAGGAGTTTTCTGCAGAGCTTGAAAAACATGCGACAAAAGACGAAACCTTAGACATTGGAAGTTTACTGAACGGCGACCATAAATTTGAGATTATTGATGCGTTTATTAATGATATTATGAAGAAGACAAAGGATAATAACATTTTAAGTATTAAGAAAGTAAGAGATTCTATTTTTAATTATCAGATGCTTTGCTTAGCTTTATCTATCCTGGTTGTAGTGGAACTATCTGTACTCTTTTATTTTAGGATGAAGCGTAAGAACTAGCAAAGAGTCCAAAATATTTAATTCCTTCTTTTACTAACATTAAAAATTTTTATAACATCTTTTATTTTTGTAAAAATTTTCTAGCTGCCAACTTTCTTTTGATGCCAGTTTTGTGTATACTTACCCCATAAAAGATTTTTCAGCTTGTATCTTTACCAATAATTTTAAGTCTGTAGTTTGCAACAAAATCTATTAATAATAGCTAAAATAGTTAGATGATGACTCCAGATTATATCAGACTAAGTTGATTTATTTTATACTTTAATATTTGAAATCGTTTGTTTTTCAAATATTTTAAGCTTGATCAAATTTTCATAAAGCTTAAGTGTCGTGGTGAAGACCAGAGTTCCTAGTAGCACGAAGATTCCAATAAGAATGAACTTGGTCACCCTGTCTGTGTTCATTTCATAAATGATGCTGGGATATTTAGGTATTATTTTCTCGTCTACATCATACTTCACTACTTGTTTGTTCCCCTCCTCAAAAATCTTCTTTTTAATCACGAAAATATCCCTATACTTGCTTCGATCCACTCCGTTTGATTCGATGGAGTTGGCAATCTTCTTTTTAACATCAGAACTAAAGTCGTTTAGTTGATCATCCAAAACTGTAGAAATATCTTCAATTTTTGCAGATATTTTAGGCTCAGCAAAGCCTTCACCAGAAGCATGACTGAGATTTCTGTTAGAGTGTTTTTCGGCCGGAAGTTTATCAGAAAGCTGGCCAAACTCCCCAGAAACCAGCTTGCTGCTGTTATTAAAGTATGTGTCGAAGTCAAAAACATCCTCTTCAAAGAGACAGCCTGCAGATCTGAAAAGTAAAAATAGCAGCATCTTTTAATTTACAATTTTAATGATGTTATTTAAATCTTGAAACAATTTCCAGTGTTTCAGCCTCTGATGCAGACAAAACACCTCAGTTCATTCTAAAACTAAAATTGTCATAAAATTTTGTCAAAACCCCAGTTGTGAACAGCTTTTTAGGTGTGAAACAGCAGAAAATAAAAGAATACAATGTCGTAGTATAATTATCTAGCATCGAAATAATTAATTAACTTTGAAAAACAAACTATTTCAGGTTTGTTATAGAATAGCACAAAAATTGATGAGCATGATGGTTAACATATTAAGCTAAAAAGCTAAAAAGTTGGTGAAATTACAGTTTATAACAATTTTTCAGCTAGTCAACAAAATTACTGATTGCTACAAAATTTTAATTTTGAAATATTTATTTAATTATAATTCCCAGCTGGATATAGCCTATTTCTTAAGTAAGCTTGAAGATCCAAGCGATGCTTTGCTGAAACTGTTATTGTACGATAGGAGTGACGATTCCTCATTAGAAGGCTTCGGATCTTTTTCTGAGTTTTCAGCAACCTTGGAGGGACTTGTGCTTTGCTCTGCAGTCTTGGACTGGTTTATCTCTTTTTCTAGGCTAGAGTTAAACTTTGAGGGGTTGGGAAGTTGCGGTGCGCCACTTGCTAAGTCACCTGCCGCCTTTGTTACTTCAGATGAACTTTCTTTAATTTTCGAGTCTGGAAGCGTAATTCCTGACTCTGTATCTAGCCCAAGCCTTGCCATTTCACTTTCGGTATTTTGTGAATCCAGTTGAGACCCGCCATTGAAATGGAGCAGAAAGATTGTGTATCCCTGAAGACCGATTATTATTAAACTGAGCAACGCATTGAACATAACTTTAGGAGAAAGTTTCAAGAAATATAAAAAAGTGAAACGGGTTTTAGACTCAAAACATGTTGTTTCAAGACAGCTGAAGGCAGCATGTCATAGTGCAGAAGAGATCTTTCTTGAGATATTTTACATCATTTGTGCCAAAGATTGCGCTATCTTAAATAGGCTTGAAATAAAATTTTTACTTTATCAAACCTAGCAAAAAACTTTAAAGCATTCTCAGAATTATACTTTGTTTAGGCTAGCTTCTGAAGACTTAACAATATTAATAGAGTCAACAAAAATACGCTTTTTTATGAAATAAAATTCCAGAAGAATTCTGCATTTATTTTCATCTTAGAAAAAATTGCTGATTTAATAATTTTTGACGCTATTACATTTTTGCAATCAAAGCTAATTTAGCAGATGCTTTCAAGATTCTAAACATCGAAATGTGTCGTAAAGAAGACACTACAAAAATTTGCACCTGATTTTGTCTATCAAAATTCCAATGCAAACAGTAATAAAAATGATAATTGCTACAATCAATCTTCTGTTTTCAAAAGTTTCAATTTTCACAGTGTCTTCAAACTTTTTGCCGGTCTCAAAAATGATTTTATCTATTTCACTTAACGTGTAGTCCAGCTGCAGCAGTTTTAGCGTGCTTTTCTCCAAAATCTTCTGATTAGTGTCTGCAAGAGAAATTTGCTTGTTCAGCAATTTTAGAGTCTCTACTCCAGCCTTCTCTTGGGTGTTGTCCTCCTTTTCTTCCGGAAGCTGTTTGTTTTCTTTGATAATTCTAAGAATACTCAATCTCCAGCCTCTTATTTTCTTGGCAGTCTCAGGATTGTACAGCTCCTTCTCATACAGATTCTTTTCATAGATGATGATCTTCGACTGTATCTTCTTGATAAAGTCTTTCAAATCTGCCTGGGATCCGATTTTAGGATTTTCCAAAGCCTCATCGATTCTCTTTTCCATTTCCAGGATTAGTGAAAAATGCATTTTGACCATACACTTTTATAAATCTACTATAAAGCCTTATTCTTGGATGTTGATTAGCACTGTGCCTTTCTTAACACATCCCAAAGCTACACATTTTTTTACAGTCAAACATCCTGCATAAATTATGCTAAAAGCTGAAAAAACTACATAAATCATGCATAAAATATAAAGCAAAATCACATCTATGCAAAATCTCTGAATAAAATTTATTAAATACTCCTTTCTTTTATTGCTACTCTTCAACACCATCAAAATACGTGACGATAATGTTATAAGCCTTTTGAACAACAATGTTGGACTTTGAGTCCTGCAGATCCTCGATCTGGTCAACTAAACCTGACTCAATGAGCTGTTGAATAACAGGATTTGTCCCAAATTTCTGTTTTATTTTCTCTCCAGCTTCCAAGGCATGCCTTACAGAGTCCAGGACGAGAAGCTGAAGCTCTGGAATGTTGTTGACCGCCTCAAGATAGGCCTGGATGGCCAGAACAATTTTGTTGTCAAGCAAACTCTGCAGGTATTGTGGATTCTTGCTGCAGAAGAACAGCATGTTAGACACTGCATATGCAGCTTCCTTCCTTATAAACAGTTCATAGTTTGTTATTGCATCAATTAAAAGCATAAATAAATCACTTTCCAAAATATAAGCAATTTGTGAGTGAGACCCAGCAGTGACGTTTGAAAGAAGCCAGCATATTTCCTTCCTGATTCTTGGAAGATTCTTGTTCTGGTAGGAATAGAAGATCTGGCTCATGAACTTCAAAAAGCCCATTTGTATAATCATATCGGTTTGCTGCTCTGTGCCGGTAACGATGTTTCCCAACAAGCGGATTATTGGGCATATGGCCATGACACCGATCTTAGACAGTGTCTGGTCGTGATCCTCCTTTTTCAGGTGCTGAAGAAGAGAAAGCATGATGCTGTATAGTCTTTTCATTATAGAGGACTTCAGGACCTGGTCAGCCAAGGCCGGACTAGCATCCACCAAATATGATATGCACCAAGCACAATCCGACACAACATCATGGTCGTTGATGTGGATAATCTTGTCGATGGCTGCAAAGGAGCTGTTCATGCACTCCTCCGAAGGAAGGGGATTCCTGCCCCTGTTTAGATTGGAGAGCAGCCAAACAAGATTTCTGAATAGCTTTATGTGTTCTGAAGACGAATGATACCTCTCAATTAAGCTTAAAACAATGGGAAGAACTTCAGCCTTGAGAACAATGTCTCTCATCTCTTCGCCGTCTCCTGCAATGTTGCCTAACGCCCATACAGCCTGGTCCACAATGGTTTCATCAGGTTCTGCTGCCATCTTGGCAAGGAAGCTGACAGCCCCAAGTCTGACTACATATTTTGTTTGTTCAGCGTTCCCAGAGACAATGTTTGTGATGATCCAGGCAGCCTCGAATCTGCACTTTGATGCAAGAGGATTCGTCCCAAACTTGGAGTAGAAGGAAGGATCCAGAAGCTCAACAAATCTCGGCACAAGCCCAGAGTCAACAACATCCTGGATTGGGGGATTGAACTGCACGCTGATAAATGTTCTGCACTCATAGGTTCCCTTGTAGATGTCTTCTATGTTCTGGGAAAAGACTAGGCTTTTGATGGCCTCAAAAGAGGAGACGTTGTTGTCAGCATTCAATGCAGCAGCCCGCTTCTTGTTCAGGAGGTCTTCTGTGTGCTGCCGACGGAGCTCCAACTGCAGCTCCTCTCTTTTTTTTCTTTGAGAGCTGGTACTTTTTTCTCCAAATGCGTTTGACTCTCTCATTTGGGGTAAACTTCGAACTAATTTCATACGTAAAAGAAGTGATAAACTCAAACACATCACGTTTGCAGACTGCTGTAGCGTTTGTACGCTAATTCTTAATGTAAGAAAATCCACATACAAATGTAGTACAAAATGACATTAGTTTATGCTAAAAAGGCAGGTTTTAGGAAAGAAACTATAACATAATTTTGTGCTAAAGAAATCAAAGTTAACACTCAAAAAGAAAAGCATTGCAATAAAGCATAAATAAGTCCAGTATTTATTTGTTGACTTTCACGACATGTGCAGAACCTGAATCCGCAAATTTTAGTCCTAAACATCCGCAAACTTTAGTCCTAAATCTCCTTATTTTTCATTATCTTATACATTTTATCAAAATGATCTGCTGCGTCCTGCGCAATGTAAATCAGATCTGCCATTCCTGCACGTATGTTTTCAACAAGTCCCAGGTTTCTCTTCTTTCTCCTAACAATCTCTTTGAGGCATATTTTGACCTTGGGATCTTCTTCTCTGTGAAACTTTTCTATCAGCTCTTCAATGACAATTTTTTCGTTTCTTGTGTATTCCAGCAGGAAAAAAGACTGCTCGCGCAGCTGGACACACTTCAGTGGGGCAATACACTCATCCCTGTTGCAAAATTCGTAGAAGTCAAACGGCTCGTACTTGTACATGCTGGAAAAGAGGCTGTCTTTGGAGATGTCTGGCTTATAAGCCAGCTCATTCTTGATTGCGTTTATTTTTTTGAAAAACTGCTCGCTTATCATGTAGTTGTCCTCAGGATTCAGCTTATGGTCAATGATACAGTCCTTTTTATTCCACAGCTTCATTCTTCCATTCTTCTTCTTGTGCGTGTCTGCTTCTCCCATGCTGGCTTCCATGGGATTAAAAAATCCTCTTTTCAAAAGAACAGAAATGTGTTATTTTTGCCTTGCATTCTGCTCCATAGAGCACACTGGAATGCAAGATTGAGCTCAGATCTGCAATTTACAATGTTTGTTTGAAGCTTGAACGAAAGACTTTGCATAAAGCAAATCAAACAACTGACAATTGAAGATGTGTTTTACTAATATTATCAGCAAGTAAAGCCATGCTTTGATAATCTAAATAGAGAGTAAAATACAATGAGTCTATTTATAAGAAACAATGTGAGCTATTCAACTATGTAAGACTTTTAGGAAAGATGCTTTAAGGTCACAACAAAATAAAATAGGTCATAAAATCTTTGTATCGCAGGAAAAAAGAAATATTTTAATCATTAGAATGCCAGTCGTTTATAACAATTGTTTAAGTATTGAGGCATAACATTATAGAGACTTCCTATGAAATTCCCAATGATGGAAACATCACATAAAATAATCAGGCACCTTTGGAGCTGTAAAGTTGTCAAATTTCACAGGAGAAGGGTTGAACTGCACAAAGTCATAGTTCCTCTTTTCATCCACCATAAGCAGTGCTGCGAGATTTTCACATCGTCCACAGTAGTTTGGTGCACTGAAAACAGTAACACAGATATTCTCATGGTTCCAGCAGAATCCAGACTGGACTAGCTGGTGTGCTCTGGAAATGCATGACAGCTTGTTCTTTTCAAGAAATCCCTGTGTAATGTCAGGTCCAAAGATAAACCCTGCACCTCTAGGAGAAGCTCCCCATCCATTTTTATCATCAGGATCGGACCACAGGATGTCAGCCATGGCGCCCTCATGCGGAACCTCCTGCTGCCTGTTTATGCGCCGTAGTTGGTCCAGACTAACAAAGGACGGGCTTAGCCCGCCATGACAGCAAAATATGGAATTGTCAATGACTGCGGCGATCGGGAGAAAATCAAAAAGATCGGTGTAAAGCTTCCAAACTGTAGAGCTGCCATACTTCCTAATGCATTCATCGAAGAACCCGTACACTTGTGTGATTTGTCTACTTTCGTGGTTTCCTCTGAGGAGGAATATTCTATCAGGATATTTTATCTTCAGGCAGAGAAGAAAAGTAAGGGTTTCTACTGAGTGGAAGCCTCTATCTACATAATCGCCCATGAAGAGGTAGTTGGTGTACGGGGGAAGTCCCCCGATCTTCAGAAGCTCAAAAAGATCGTAAAGCTGTCCATGCACATCTCCACAGATGGTTATTGAGGAAGGCAGATACAGAACATTTTCTTCCTTGATGAAAATGTCAGTTGCTAAGTCGCAAATTGTTTGCACTTCGTCTTCTGTGGGTATTTGGCATTTTGTGAGTTTTAAGAGTATTTTATCCACCATTGGGGCTGAAAATTTACAAAGTAAGAATAAAGTAGACACAAAATATTTGACAGGAGTTGTTAACAGATTGCCAATTAAATTACTTCTTTTGCTATTCATGCATCAATCACAATTATAATACTGAATCTTTTCATTATATCAAAGCTTAGTTCTAACAGTGATAGTTTGACAATTTTAAATAATAACTTTAGGTCAAAAATACAGAGACTCTCAAAAATGATAGTTTAACAATTTTAGGTCGAAAATACAAAACTTTTAAAAGGACATAATCAACAACTTTTGCTTCCAAACAGCCTGCAATGATAAACAATTGCAAGAAAACACAGCATAGTCTACCACTGAATAAAAATTGTATGTTAAAATTATGTGCAGCATTGGCTAAAAAGATTTGAGAATCCTTTTTTCTTTGCAAACACAATTTTCTTTGATTTATCTTTTTAAATAATAAATTTCTAACCAAAAATTCTGTTTATCTTCTGTAGTCTCTTTGCATTACAATTGTGCTGCTTTTTCCAATTCTCAGATGGCTTCTGTCTCCTTTATAATTCTATTTATTTGCAACCCATATAAATGGATGAAAAAGCCCCTGTTTCCCATACATTTTTGGCCGTTATGTACAGGGCACTGCGCTCTCACAAACCGACATATGTGCTGGGACCAATCGTAGCAATCTTGCTGTTTGTCAACACTGCCATCGATATAGAAGCCTCAAAGCGCTTTGTCTTGGCCATTAGCATTTTGGGAACCAGTTTGTTTGATTCAGACAAGGAGGCCATCCCAAAGATTTATGCTGCATTCTTCGATGCCATCTCCTTTCTTCTTATTCACTACTGCTTCTCCCAGATTCTGGATTATGTCGAGAATCTCTTTTCTTTAATTGTGTACAAGCTGTTCCTCAGAGAAGCTGTTTACAGTGTGACTAGATACCAATACAACTTCTTTCACTCACAGGGAAGTAGTGTCATACAGGAGAACACAATACGCTCCAGCAAGGCTGCCAGAGACTCAATCCCTGTTCTTCTCTTTGAGGTCCCAAAGTCTCTCATGTTCATTGTACTTGCCTCCAGAGAACTCTTTCTGATTCTTCATGCGCCCTATGCTATAAAGTTCCTTATTATCTTCTTCTTCGCTTTTGTCGTCTCCTTTCTTATAGCATTTTATGCTTATAAGAAAGATAAATTAAATGTTCAGCTATTCAACAAATCTCTTCTTCCTCTCTCGGACATTCTGTCTAACTTTGACGTGATGAAGGCATACAACAAGGAGAATCATGAAATAGAGGCATACGAGAAAGGCCTGTCGTCCTACGGAAATTCTGTTTCCAACTACTATTTTAAGAAGAACATTCTTCTGCTGATACAGAAGCCTACATTCTTTTTGCCGCAGCTGTTTATGATATGGTCGTGTCTCAACCATTCGAAAGAGGAGATTTTCCATCCTCAGGTCTTGAAGGAGGGTATAAGCCCCAGAGTCAGGTTTCTCGAGACCCTTGGGACTTACAACTCGCTCTATGTCAAAATAAAAAATCATGTGATGAAGCTGAGAACCAACATTTTTACACTGGTGAAAAAGTCGGCTGAGGTCAAGACTGATCTGAAATTTACAAGGCCAAAGCAATCCCACAGATTCTACAAGCCGACATTTGACAAGGCCATCATTCTCAGCAATGTAGATTTTTATGCAGGAAACAATCTTATTTTGAAGAACCAAAGCTTTATTATCAAAAAGGGTGAGAAGGTTGCTATAACTGGGATGAATGGAGCAGGAAAGTCTGTTTTCACAAAGACACTTTTGAAGTTTTTCAAAAACGAGGGTTCTATCTACATTGATGACGTTCCCATAGAGAATATCTCTGACAGGAACATGAGAGATTTGATCTCCTATGTTCCACAAGATCCGCAAATATTCAACAACACTGTTCTATACAACATTTCCTACTCCAACCCAAATATTCGCCCTGAGGAGATTTTTAAAATCTGCGAAAACTACGGCTTGCATGAGTTTTTTAAGGGATTGAAAGACGGGTATCAGACAAATGCTGGGGAAAAAGGAAAGTACTTGAGTGGTGGCCAGAAGCAGAGGATTAGCTTTGCAAGAGCCATTGTCAAGGGATCCCCTATCATGATTATGGATGAGCCTACAGCGAATGTTGACAGAGCGTCGGAGATGGAGATGATTTCCAAGATCTTTGAGTTGGATCCCGAGAAGACCTTGCTTTTGATTGTGCACAACGATGAAATTCTGAAAAAATTTGACAAAATTTTGTATTTTACTAAGCAAGGCATTACGACTTATGATTCTTATGAAGACTTTTTGAAGTTTAAGAATCCTCCTTCTTGAGTTTATTTTAATAAAGCATTTATAATTTCTACTATCATCTTTTTACAATCTTATTTCTCTTATGTTTTTCAAGGTCCTGTGAATTTACAGGCATAATTTATGCAAATCTTTTTTATAATGATTTACAAATCATGCAATTTCTTTGTGATTTTCTCTTTTTTGGAACTTCAGAGTGTGTTTATGCTCTGCATAAATTACTTCAGTAATTGTGATCCCAAATGGAAACATCTCTTCAAGCAATATTCAACGAAATACAAACATGCGACTCAAAGAGATTCTCAGAGAATCTTGCGCTGGCACTGGGGATCATTCCAAAGAATAACAACTTCCTCAACATCATCAACTCAATACTAATTTGTCAGAAGTCTGCCATACCTCCGAAGATAAGCCATTTTATCAAGAGAATCTTTGAGGAGCTGTACAAAGACAATGAAGCTATTTTGCAGGCCATTTTGATGTATCTTTCTGACAGAATATCCTGCAAAACTGCCAGAGTCAGGAAGAATGCCATAAAATTGATGGCTGCTATCATACACATTTATAAGGACTCGCCATCTAGCACAGAGCAGAGAAATATTATCATTAAGATCACCGAGGCACTGTTTGATAAGGATCAAGGCGTGAGAAAAGAGGCTATGAAAGTATGCATATTGCACCAAAGCTTTCCCATCAATGATAATCTTACTGTCCAATGCACCCTGAAAGACTCTATAAGATACGATCAGTCGCATGAAATTAGAAAGATAGGATTCAGTGGTTTAGAAATAAACAAAAGCACCGTAAATTGCATTTTAGAGAGGTGCTTAGATGTAAACACTAACATTAGAAGGATTTTTTGGATTTCTCATTTCCCTCTTATCAATTTAGAGAATATCTCGAAGGCTCAACGGATATACCTGCTGAAGGCAGCTTTTACTGAGAGAGAATTTGATGCTAAGAGTTCTTTTGTTAAAAAAGCAACAGAAATCGGCTTTCCTGGTGCATCAAGATACTTTTTTTGCCAAGAGCCTGAATATGAAGTTTTCATCACACTTTACCTTAAAAGTACAGATATCACGCTCACTCTCTCAGAATACACGCCTTGGCATCTGAATTCGATGTTTTTGTACTACAAACTCAAGGAAGAAAGCGATGGCCGGGACTCTTTGAATTTGATTCCAATCGAGGAGTATCTGTCTATTTTGTATTCGAAATGCAGTGAATTAGAGTTGCTTATCTCAGATTCAGCTAGTTCTGAAGAGATTTCGTATGCCAAAATCTCTGTAAAGTATCTTTTTAAATTACTAACTTTCTATGACATTTTTATTGATTCTGTGAAGAAACAAATTTTTTCCATCATTCGAGATTTGATGATCAAATCGAATGTGGCAGAAATTGTAGAAGAAAGTGTTATCTTGTCTAAAAGAATCTGTGACGACAATATTGTCCCTTTTCTTGGCAGCATAATTAAGAAAACGAAAGGATCATCTATTTGTTATTTGATCTGCGAGAATGTTTTGAAACACATTCCTTTTGGGGCTATGCATGATGCAATACTAAACGAGATCGCTATGCTCAATCTTGGACAGAGCATTAATCTTGTTTTTTGGTATTTTTTAAACAAGCCATCAGAAAATCTACAAAATTTGTATTTGAGCTTCCTGCCTAACATCAAGGCTGTGGAAGGGGCAACAGATCTTGTTCTTGCGGAGATTCTGGACATTTCGCATTTAGAGGAGTGTCTTCTCTCACAAATTTCAAAATCTAATGAAAATTTTGTTATTCCCATCACTAAGCTTTTGCTTGCTAGGAAAATTGAAGATGCTGTTTTTGTGAAGTATCTCTTATTCATCTTCTACAACTCCAAAACAGAGTCTATCGAACAGTATCTGTCGCTCTTTTTTTATGAGTTTTTCAAAAATTATCCTTCATTTCTCGTGCAGACATTCTGTGATGTGTTGGAAAAGATTGAAGTCAACCAAAGGATTTTCATAGACCAGTCTTTGTATTGGCTTTCCAATTGCCCGACAAAACTACCTCTGCAGGAGCTATTTTATGTTATTTGCCTGTTTATTCTGAACAATTACGAGAACCTAAAAAATAAAAAATATCATTTTTTTACGATAGAAAAGATTGCAGTTGAAACATCGTGGGAGCCTGTTTGTACCAAGAAAATAATCTACTTGATAGGAGCCATAAACAGAAAGCGGCCGAGAGAAAACATAAGTGGGCTATTGGCAAAGCTGATGGAAATTGATGATGGCTCGCCAATGTCCAATGAGGACTTTCAGGACCTCAAATCTGAGATAACTGATCAATAAAAGTATGTTTTAAATTTTAAACAATGCAGTTTTCACCAGAAAAACGCTAAAAGTTTTACAAAAACGATTCAAGAACAAAATTTTAATGAATTTGCTCAACCTGGATCAAGAAATTCAGGATGGACAAGGTGCTTCCACTGAAATCGTCTTGTGCAAGTGTTCTTTTATTGAAGTCACAGTTGGAAAAAACAAAACCCTTGTCCTCGCTGACCGCATCAAGAATAAGCTGATCAACACTGGTGACTACTGCACTATCCGATTTTATTGTTGAGACATGGCATTTATCATTTAAGACTGGGCACAGCCAAAGATCTTCTTGGAATTCAAACCTGTTCTCTGGCTCAAAAATCTCAATGCACATTACATTCTCACATTTTCTACAATTGACTATGAGATTAAAGTATTCCTTCATCTTTGGCTTTTCCTTTATTTTAATAGATCTCACCTCATTGGAATTTATCTTGATTTCGTTCGGATACTCCTCGTTGCAGGCTCCGCACTTCACCTTGATGCAGTACTGCTGAACGATTCGCAGTCCTTTGACATTATTAAACTCTCCTGTCACGTTTACGTTGAAAATCATGGGTTACAAATTGTTTTTGAATTTATAGTTTTGTTCAAACTTGAAACTTTCTATTTTACTTTGTAAGAAGCTACTTTATTTTCCTTCTTAAGCTGCAAAACAGCTAAAGGAATAAAATTAGAAAAATTCTGCGATTCAATCTATAAGAATGTATTTCAGCAAAGCACCTTTGAATAAACTGCCAAATGTCAACAAAAAAGTTTATTCTGACGTTTTTGGCAAAGACTTAAATAAAATTATGAGATGCTGTTAATTGTAAATAAATTGTTGCCATGAAATCAAATATTCACACAAGATTGACTTGCCAAATTCTAATTATTAGATCATAGTTGACATTTTAATTATGTGTTTTTTGCCATGTTTAGACTGTTTTATAGTTTAAAGTTAGAAACAATACCAGAAAATATACTGAGAGAATGCATATGCTAAAAAGTAGCTAATTAACACAATTGTCATCACCAGCAGCTTGCTATTCATCTTTGATTTTATTTCTTGAAGACCTATTCTCGAATGTATTTTTTAAAAGACTTATCCTTTTTTAAAGTTTCTGACGCAAGCAAAAAGATCTATAAACTGATCACAAACATTAGCCTATATGTTTTAGTGAGCAGGTTTGCTTTAAAATTGGTGTTATAACGGAGATCAAAGTATAAAAATTTAAGAGCTAGATAAGAAAAGCATAGATCTAATATTAACATAAGTAGTCTGCAGATTTTATCAGTACAAAGTAATTTAACATTTTATATACTAAAAGGACGTAGAACGAAAATATCTAAAATTCTGCCAATGCTCATATTTTTTTGTTAAAACAGAACAAAATTTTTGTGTAAAAATAAATTTAATAAAGTATAAAAAACAACTAATACGCGTCATCTTCATGAGCTGAGCTTACATTATCAACTTCAGTTTCATAGTTGTTCACATTCTGGTCTGGATAATAAATACTTGGACTTTCCTCTTGATCAGTGCTTTCACACCCTGTATCATCTATAGTGCTATCATCCTCAGATGTCTCATTAGTGAAATTGTTCTTAACAATGCTAACCTCATCGTATTCTGTCTCGGTCTCAAATGACAAATTGTTGTTATGCAGTGCTTCTTCATGATCTTTCTTGTAAAACAGCTCACCAGCTGTAAGATTTATGGACTTCTTTGACTTCAGCTCATCACAGTTGTTAAGATGCTCTACCTCTACACGGATCAGTGTCCAAACACATCTCCTAATTATTTCGCACAAACTCTCGACAATCCTCAAATAGTCATTCTCTGAATCATTCTTTGGGTCTTGAATGAATATAAAGACACTCAGGCTCCTGGCACATAGATTATAAATGACTGCAAACAAGTAGAAATACTTGGGAAACACATACCTGTTTCTGATAATTGCCCAATCAATGACAACATCCCAAAGGAACGAGGCGACGAGACTGATTATCTTTAAAATTACGGAGGTATTCGCTTTCAATGATTCGTCACCAGGAAAGTATAAAATATCAAACAGCAGAGAAATGAGAACTAGCATGTATTTGAAAGCATTCAAAATATGTGGAAATACTAGCTTTGACGAAGAAAACCTTTTTAAGCACTGTAGAATCCTAATGGTAGGGAAGATACAGAAAAAAAGAGAAGAGCCCCACGGATTGGCTGATACAAACTTACAAATGTTCACAATTGGAAATTTAAAGCTTTGGAGAAAATCCACAAAGTAGAAATGCCTGAACCTAATGACAGAAATAGGAAGAAGAATTGCTCTTGAAAGAACAGCCATCAAATAAATTCTAGAATTTTTGAAGAGAACATCAAATGGGCAAAGAAAAAAAGACAACAATGCAATAATAGGAGAATAGCACACGAATAATTCTGCATTGTCTGAAGCTATCTGCGGGACACAGTAAAACAGAACAGCATTTAAAAATAGGAATGTTGAGAACAAGAGCAGGTATCTCGAATTATCCATCGGCGAAACAACATCAAAATTGAATATAAATTTGTAGTTGATGAAAAAGATCTTGAAAATTTTCAGACACAGACCAAACAAAATCACACCCCACAAAAAATTATTCAAAGAATGAAATAAAAGGAATGAGCTTCTGCTCAAGAACAATTCTCTCTTTATCACAAAAGAAAGACACGAGGATATTCCCATTAACATTCCACTGGCAATATAATAGATGTCTATAGATTTAGAGCCTCTACCGAGCCTTCTGAAGACAGACCTAGCTTTCCCAGGCTGATTTTTGGCAAATAATTGCTTGTACATCTTTTTTGTTGCATTCTTAATTGAGCTTATTCTTTTAGATTTGTAGAAATAGTTCTCCTGAAGCTTTTCCATGAACTTACTGTAAAACTTGCTGTTTTTGTGTATTTCGGAATATTTCTTGGCTAGCTTGATGAATCCAGTAGAATTCAAGTCCCTGTAAGCTTTGATCTTGACAAGACTGTTTAGAAACTCAGTTAAATGCTTCTCCTTTTTTCTTTTCCTAAATCCCTTTTTTATGTTCATAAAATTTACAAACTTGTCTGATAGTGTGAGAGATGAAGTTTCATCCAGATCCTCACTAGTATTATTAGAAAGCACATCATTAGGCGCCTCCGTCTCACTGTCCTGAAACAGCATTTCCTTTACACTCGGCTTGCTAATGAACTCATTATCTGTTGTCTCTGTCCTTGCCTTTTCAAATTCTATTTCCTTTTTAAAGGCCTCTTCAAAAATCTTGTTCTTCTCATCTACTGCCTTCTTTTCTAACAAGAAATAAAAATTATTGACTTTGGATAGTTCATTATACAGACATGTCTTAAAGTCTCTGTGTCTTAACTTGCTCCTGAGTCGACCGTATTCCAAGTAATAGTCCTTCCATTCGTTCACAGCATTATTTTTAAGACTGTTAGAAAATCCCATATTTTTAATAGGGGCAAGCCATTCTGAACAATTTGAAAGCTACAAAGAAAAGATTGAATTGAAATTAAATTTAGCAAAACAGCCCTAGAGGCATATTCAACAGTGTTTTTTTAGCAATCTGATTGTTTGCTCTTTTGACAAGGCTATTGCATCAACCATTATTGTTAGCTCGATATGCGATCCTTAAAGTCATTAAATGATCTTAACAATCCATTTAGATTGACTTTATCTTCTTTAAATAAGACTTACAATAATCATTATCTGTCTTTAATTAATCCTAGTTTCTCTTTCACATACATTTTATAATACCAAAAGAAGTTCAAAAATATTTATTTTTAACATATTCTAGGGTTCAAGAGAATACCTTAGCATACTTAAACACACAAGTTCACATAAAATAGCAAGTTTCATTAGCTCAACAATCATCAGCCAAAAGACTTCTCAAAAAAATCAGCCTTAATGTTATTACTTCAATCATCAATGCATTATAAATTACAGGATGAAAATAATAAAAACTTAAATATTGATCTTTTAGAGTATTTTTTATGATGTAAATAAGAACATTGTAAACTAAAAAATAAGAAAAAGCTTATTTATTGCTAATTTTAGTCTGATGATTCGACAAATAACAACTGCAAGCTTTTTCTTCTAAGCATTTCCTCCAGTCTTTCACCAAATTCTGTGTAAATTTTATCTTTTTTTGAAATTTTCAAATGGCAAGTCACTTTTTAGGCAAAACTATGGATTGGAGTTTATACTTGGACACGAAAAAAATGCAGAAAATATAAGAATAGCACCTGAAAATCACATG